>CAUOFW020003169.1:1610836-1644673 GCA_963454935.2 Ilex paraguariensis | reverse complement strand
TTTTTTTTTTTTTTATCATAATTTGGGTAAAAATTTAGTCAAGTTATTTTTTTTTGGCCATATTTAAATATTACATGACAAGTTTATGATAAATTTTTTTTAGAAAATTGAATGTTATTTGTTTGAGAGACCACATAAAACTATATTTAATATTTCAGAGACCAAAATAATGTAATTAAAATATCGAAAACTAAAATTAGACAAATTCCAAGAACCACCAGCATAATTAACACTTATTATTGACTAGTGATTTTATTGAATATTTTTCTCCCTACTCAATTTTGCTATTACTTGATAACTTGTGAATGAGGAATGATGTTACTTACCTGAAAAAAAAGGGGGAGAATTATGTTCAGATCTCTTAAGATTTGTCACTTAATTAGTTGGACCTCTTGACATTTAAGATATTACACACATACCTTTTAAAGTTTGTACGTGCATAACGGTTAGACCTTTGTTATCAATGTCCGTTAGTATATTCGTTAATAATTTATATTTAGACACCCTGAAATTTGTAATATATAATACTTAGACCCCTCAAATTTATAATGTTATATTTATACAAAAAATACTCCAATTAAAAATAGAATATCAAGTATTTTAAATTTTATAACCAAAATTCATATTTTATTATAAAATTTATTAAAATAAAATTAAAAATAAAAATCTAATTTTTTTCTTAAAAAATCACAATTAATATACAATAATACCATCTATTAGAATTTAATTTGATAGTTTAAATGATCAAATTACCTCAATTAAAGCTAGAATATATTGTGCACATCACAGTTTGACCTCTTATTTGATTTTTTAATTTTATTCCAATATATAGTATAATTGTATACTAAATATAATTTTTTAAGAAAAATTAGATTTTTAATTTTGATTTTATTTTAATAAATGACATAATAGAACATGAATTTTGGTTCTAAAATTCATGTTCTATTATGAATGATTTAGACCCTTTATCTGATTTTTTAATTTTATTCTAATAAATAGTATAATTACATACTAATTATGATTTTTAAAGAAAAATTAATTTTTTATTTTAATAAATGATATAATAGAACATGAATTTTGGTTATAAAATTTAAAATATTTAATATTTTACCTTTGATTGGAATATTTTTTATCTTAGTATAACATTTTAAATTTGAAAAGTTTAAGTATTATACATTAAAAACTTTAAGGGGTGTGGGTGGAATTTACTAACGGATATAAACATGTGACGACAAGGGTCTAAGTGTTAAGTGTTACACGCATATAAACTTTAGGTAATTTGTGTGTAATATTTTAAATGTTAGGGGATCTATATGATTAAATGACAAACTTCAAAGATCTAGTTATAATTCTCTCAAAAAAAATGAATGATGTTGACACTTGTCAAAATTTATTTAATTAACATATAATTCAATTATTATTATTGTTGCTGCTGGTGGACATATGATAGTTCGTGTCGATTATAAATCTTGTCTAGTCGTGTTTAAGTCTAACAGAAATCATGCTTCAAGCAGATTAGATGAGTCAACTCGCAAATTCCAAATCAATAAGACTATATTTACAATTTTGTGTCAATTGCGTGTCAAGGTGGTGAGTTATTTCTAAAAAAATTGTGGGTTCAAAATGAGACCTAATTTATGTGTCGTTCATCATCATGCTATTCATAACGAACGATGCTACACATACTTAAAATAATGATTTAATGATGTGATTGTTATGTTTATTATTGATTTATCTGTAGATCTCAATATTTATTAAAACTCACTATCTATTCAATAATAGTGATTCATCAATCCAACATTTTTAATTAATTTTTTTAATCTATTTAGCATTTTCCATTCCCAAAGTCACTAATGGGAATTCTAGACACATATAATTAGAATAGTAAGATTAAACTTGGTAATTTTAGACACAAGATTAACGACAAATTATCAAGTTTGGGCTTACAGTCAACAAGTTCGGACAATAAATTCATCGTTCTTTTGAGATCCTCTCAATAAATGAATCAACACGAACCTAGATATTATAAAATTTAGCAAAACTTTATCATGAATTAGTCTAACTAGTTGGGTCATACGAATCACAAAGCAAAAGGTCTAGCCCCAGTCACTCTAACTGGCTAATCAATTGGAGAGCTAGCATCCAGCAAACAGAAATAGGGAGATATCCACTGTATACATTGGGCTTATAATAAT
This sequence comes from Ilex paraguariensis, assembly GCA_963454935.2. Classification (NCBI taxonomy): domain Eukaryota; kingdom Viridiplantae; phylum Streptophyta; class Magnoliopsida; order Aquifoliales; family Aquifoliaceae; genus Ilex; species Ilex paraguariensis. Next base: position 1,642,478 of record CAUOFW020003169.1, on the reverse strand, counting down.
AGTATCCAGCGTGGGTTAGTCCAGTTTTGGGCCACCCAACACCCAGCAGTCTATGAAGGTTACGTACTGGATCCATTTCAAACATAAACGATATCGGGTGATTTAAAACGGGCAATCAGGGTTCGTTTTAGTTGGGCATCCTTAATTCTCTCAAAAAAAATTCAACTAAGAGGTCAAAGAGTCAAGACTTGTTAGAATTAATCTCTCGTGTTCCTCTTTTTGCGGATCTAGATTTTTATACCCCCAGAGGGAAAAAGTCCTTCCCTTTTGGGCCGGGCCGGGTGTGGACAATGAGGGATTTGAACCATTCAAACTCTACCAAATAGTACAAACTTATTTTTCAAAAAAAAATCTTCTTCCATCTAGAGGAGATAGTCATTTATTCAATATCAGGCCATATATAACAGTCATCTCAATTATACTAAGTTGCCTCCATTTTAAATTTCTCTTTATCCCTATCTGAATCTATTGATGTATATCATAAAATTGGCTTCGAGACCCACATTTGAAAATGAAGCACAAAAATCGTGTTCATGCATGGAATTCCTTCTGCCTTGGGTATGTTTGTTTTAAGGAGAAGGATAGATGGGATTAAGGGTTCATTTTGTATCCTCTCTAACGCCATGAATATGGAAGACATAATTTAATTTTTTTTTTTAATTCTATATCATGTTTGGCTTGTAACTTTTGCAATGCATGTGAGTCCCACATAAAAATAATGATTGCATTTAGTAATTGACTTAAAATATCCATCAACTATTTTATATTACTAGTTGTTGTACATGGGGCATTTTGAATTATAATTTTATTTTTATATTTTTAACTTCGTTGAAATTATATAACAATTATGTTATCCAATATATACTTATGAATCAAAATATAGAATTACAATCTAACTTCTAACTAATATTTTCAAATGTATCAAACATAACCTTTGGAATGTAATAAAATGAAGCTTCTAGCTAATATGATGGGAGTATATTATTCTAGAATTATCTCTAAATAATGTTGTTTACTGAATTTATGTAATATACTGTCATATTATAACCAAAAAAATAAAAAAGAATCAAAATATAGACAATAAAGATAAGTTTCTCTTACCTAGATATATTTTTCTATATATTCAATGACCTACTTTATTTTGTTTAAAAGAATTGCCTACTTTATGATTTATTACTTCATAAAATGAAGAAATAGATCCAATGGCCTAGTTTCACTGGCATTCGACAGTTGCCCCGTAAAAACTATAATGCATGCTAACAGATTATGGTTATGATTATATTTGCACGACCTCACAAGCTCATGATACCAAGAGGTTTATGTATAACTAAGATTTCTCAACCCACTAAGAAAATGAATAGTTAGGATGTACAAGGAAAACACAACATTTTTTGGTGTTAATCACGTTCACAAATCCATTTACCCGACAAAGGAACGATCTCAATTAGAAATACACAATAAAACCAAACCAACCACCGTAAGGATTTTATGATTCTTGTCTGAAATTTCACTGGCAATATACTAATACCATATATAAGTTTTGATATGTACGAAAATAGGAAATCTCAATAAGAGTGCCCACACCTCTTGCACGGGTAAAAATAACACAATCCTTTAGGATTTCACATGAAAACCACAAGAAACATGTATTCACACATCCATATCTCCACTCAAGTTAGTTTCAAGACTCCAAGCTAAGCATATTGGAGTAGAGTAAAATCTTTTTTAAGGATGTAAGCTGCAAATATGGTGATCCTGACATTTGTACTAAAATAAAAAAAAAAAGAGAAAGAGAATATTAGATTTAAAAATTATATATCTAGGATTGAGTTAAAATTGACCTCTCAACCACCCAACCCACCCGAGTTGCACCCATACAGTCAATATACGTCATGCACTAGTTCCATTTCAAACATAAATGATATCGGTTTGATTTAAAACGGGCAATCAAGATTCAATTTAGTTGAGCATCTTTAATTCTCTCGATCATAGAGTGGAGACTCGTTAGAATTAATTTCTCATGTTTCTCTCTTTGTGGATCTATTGTGTTTCTATCTCGAACTTCTCTCTGTGAATCTATCGATATGTATCAAGAAAAATACCTTTGAGACCCACATGTGAAAATGCAGCATACAAATTTCAAGTGATCGTTCAAGTGGTAACAGAGATAGATTGTAAATTCATATGTCATGAATTCTAATTTCGACAATTGCTTGGTGCTATCGGATCGGAGAGAAGATTAGTCGAGGTATGCGTGAGCTGGTTTGAACACCCCTGACCATTGATTCTGAGTAAAAAATTTGCTCAAGCCAACGTGAAAGCATTGTCATGCAGATTTAGTTGATTCACACAAAAAGGTCATAGGAAGCATTTTATTATTTGAACTTGAGACTACCCAAAAGGTAAAGACGATTTTATTAGATAATTAATCAGTACATTCAATGTAAATTCAATTTCTAGAAGTCTTTGCTTCTTGCAATTGCAAAATGAAGCAATCAATTGCGGCCTACATGAAGAGACATATGAGACCAAAAATTTGGCTTTGATGTCCAGAAGAGGTAGAGGTATAGATATAAGGGATGGTTACACAAACAGTTTAATTGCATTTAATTTTATAATAAAAATGAGGTTCAAGTGAGTCTCAAATTTGATGGGTTAAAAGGATGTTAATGTCATTTGGATATTTAGTAGGGCCAAAAAATAAAATGTCAATTATACAACGTTATCCTTCATTAAAATACCAACCGATACCTTTTGAATAGCTTGATCGAAATACATCTACGAACTTTAATAGAATGGACAAGTAATTGTGCTATTGAGAATTTTTTCAATAAGTTTCCAATAGAAAAACTGAAACACTATAAATCTGTAATAACAGTTACTAACATCACTCATACACTACACTTTCACTTATTCACCAACATCACTTACACATTAAACTTGCACTCTTCACTTGCCACACACGAGGAAACTATTGGTTGCCATTTTCATTGGTTTAAAAGGTTATATGTCAACTCACTTGCGCTAGTCAGAACAAAAACAACTAATTGGCGTATCTTTCCTATTATGGTTCTAAAGGTCCAAACCATTGGTCATCTATAAGGACTAACAAAAGAGAAAAAAATGGAAAAAAAAATCAGAAATTAAAACTTCTTGAGGAAAAAAAGACTAAAATTTCTCTATACTTAAATTGGTAATTTGAGTCTTTTTGGCATCGAATTGCTTGTTTTGGGAGTGATCGAAGTTTTGCATTGGAGATGTATGTACTTTAAATTATGAGACTCTAAATAATCTTTCTTCTTCTCAATCCACCTTCTTCTTTTCCTTCATATTTGGTTGAAGAGGAGGTGCTATCTTAGATAGATAGATAGTGTGTTAAGCTAAATTGGGGGCAAAGGTTTGTGCTCATAGATCATTTTCTAAGGAGGAGGATAGAGAGCTGAGAAAGTTGAAGAGTTATGGATCGGAAACTTTTATGAGACTTTAGTGGTGGTAAGATCAAAGGTTAAATAATTTTTTATAAGAATTTGGAGTGACACCATGACTATCTAATTTCCAAATGGTGGATTTTTTATGCCCTTTACCTTCTCGGATTCACCAAGGAGATGAGAAGTTATATATGAATAACGTTGGTCCAACTTTCTTGACTATTGGATTGTCATATTTACACGTGGAAACCGGAGAAATTCAACTCTTGTGTTCTTTGATTACTTTCTTCTTGTGATTTGTATTTTTATTTGAATAATGGAAATATTTTTAGTTAATCAAAACTTTTTCACTTTTGTTGATATTTTAAAATTGCATAGATAGATAGATATAGATATAGAATATATATAAATATAAATTTATTCATTTATTCCTATAACAGGAATGGTCTAAGAGTTAAATTAAAAAATATGATATAATTGTCTTTAAATAATTGATTGAGGATAAAAGAGAGAGATAAACTTAGTGTGACATTAACTTTGAAGAATAAGGATGACATAATTATAATTTTAGACGACAAAACTAGAAAAAAAATATTTTTCATATATGCTGGTATTTTAAAATATTATAGATTAGACATTTGAAAGGCTAATATTATAATTTATTTTTCTTATGGACCCCACAACAAAAGTAAAGATTTAGTTTTGTATAAATTGATTGACATGCCCTTATCTTTAATCTAAATATTAGGTATTAAAAGGGTTAATAATGTAATTTATTAATCTCAATGCCATTGTTAGTTTTCTTCCTTGTTTTAATACTGCCTCTCATGTGGTATTAGATATACCCATATAGATGGGGTTAGCATCACTGTTCATATCAAGGCGGTATTAGCACCACTTTGTTGAAAATGATTAACAAATAAAATATATGTGGGAGCCATGTACAAATAAAAACGGTTGCTGATAAAAAAAAAAATGTACTAATAAACACTGTCCTACCTATTTATACCCTTTTTATCCCCCAAACAAACACACCCGTTTGTCGTTGGTGTTTTCGTAGCTTATATGATAGTTGTTTTCATTACCTTGTTTTATGAGGGGGTGATCTAAAGTTTTGCCATGACAATTGAGTCTCACTTTCTCTTCATGAGAATATATTGAATGGACAAAAAATTGATTCTCAATGAAGACACAACATTCGAAGAAGATAGTTTGTCCCTCGAGTAAACAGACTTTATGTGGACTGTTGAGTACCAATGGAACTTTGGTCCAGTGGTATTCTTTGAAATTTTGTCTTCTTGAGATCAAGAATTCAAGTTCCCCTCTCTTCTTCTTCCCCACAAAAATTTAAAATATATATATGGACTGTTGAGTTGTTTCTAACAGTTTGTCAACTTGAGTCGTTCACAAAATTCAGCATTTTGTATCATATCAAGTTTTTGTTGTGTATATGCATATTTAAATTTGTGTCATATACTTTCCAAAAAAAAACTCATATTGTATATAAATTTTGTATATTTTAATTTGTATAGTGTAAACGTATGTGTGGCATTTCATTTATTTGGCATCTAAGATTATATCTATATAGAGAATCTCATATTTTTCCACATTAGATTTGCAAACCGTTTTATGAATTATGAGTCCTCGGCAAATTTTGGCAAGGTACACGATTTAGGCGCTTGCAATATTATGCTCACCAAATAATATGAATCAATGAGTGGGTTGGGTTAGTTATGGTTATAGATATCAAAAATATTTTTATGTTATTCTATGTCCAAGACGAACCAAGCTCAACAAAATATTTAGAGATGCAGAAGATTTTGTTTTGGCTGGCCTTTATTTTGTAACTACCAATTTTTTGAGAAAATAAAATTGTAACAACTAAAATTTAAGTATGCAAGAATCTCGTACATTCTATTTGTGCAATGACCTTCTCTGTCTTTATTGGCATTTTGTGCAACATCTCCTTTATTGCAATGCAGCAGAATCTGTTCAAAAAACTTTGGAACCTACGAAATTCCACACTGCATTCTTTCTAACTAATTATAAAGCATCAACCATGCAGAATAAATAAACAAAACAATTGAAAAGAACAAAGGGCAATAACATACTATTAACATCTAATCAGAACCCTCAAACAAAATAAGTTTTTTGTATATATATGTATATATCTTCTATTCCCTACAATTTTCACCTCACCAAACAGAACAAGAATAAAATATATGGAGAGTGAGTAAAAAGAAATAACCAAAGATTTGGGATTTAGAGTGTGTTTGGTATGACTTAAAAAAAAATGTTTTTGAGACTTTTAACTTATGAAAAAGATTTTTTTTAAAAAAATAGTGTTCGGATGAACTTATTAAAAACATTTTTTGATAAGTAAAGTAGTTTGAGCACTTAAATAAGTTAATAAAAAAAAGTAAAAATATTTAACTTTTACTTTTAAAAATCCTTTTTCTTTTTTTGTTCTATTTTCTCCTCTCACTCCCCTGATACCTCTCTGCACCCCAAAGCCAAAGCCGTTCATGTAGCCGCTTCTCTCTCGACGTCGACGCCAACGCCGACAATATATTCCCACAGTGATCGATCTTTATCTTCATGTACAGAAACGCAGCTTCACGTCTTAGGGCTCTCAAGGTGTGTAATAATGTCAAGCTACCTTACAACCCTAGTTCAATGTATTCATTGCTTATGTCTTACGTTCATTATATGTATATGTGATTGGTGGTTCTGATTAGTACTCACTGTTGTTATCTAATTATTGTATGAGTGCTCTTACTAATTTGAATATGTTATTCCGGGTCTGATTTTAATTCAGGGGTGAACTGTGTGCTTTGTTTCAATGACTGATGTGTTAATGTTGGGGGTTGTGTTTGCTTGCTGAGAAAATGTGGAATAAATGATTTGTTTATTTATTTGAGAAAATAGCAATTCCTCTGGTAAAATATTCGGTTGTTTGGCTATTTTTCGATTGTACTAAAGTTGGAAGCAATGCAGAGGAAACGTGTGTCTTATAATTATTTTTTAATTATTCGTGAGTGAAGATAACTGTTGCAGTTTGAATAGTTATATGAGTTTTATTTTGGACAGTTTGATAGAATGTCTATCAATTGTTTGATAAAATGGCTTGGGAAGTGAAGTTCTTGCTATTTGCATGCGTAGGTGGAATCAGTTCATTAATATTAACCTGAATTCTCAAGCATCTCCCCCAGTCCACTCCTTCACTCCTTAGGTCAGCTTCCAAGAAACAACATATCTTGTTGCCTATGATCTCTGTAGTTACTTGGTTCATTCTATTGAAAGAAAGTTAAAAATTTGAACCCAACTACCTGTCTTCAATTTAAAACAATTGAGTAACAACTTATTACACCTTAAACTTTTGGAGAAAAATGTGGGTGATTAAGTGGATGTTATAGTTCTTTTTCAGGGAACTTGTTATAATTTATGACATTCTTCATTGTTTGACACAGTATGTTTTTTCAAATTTCCTGTGTGTTCAACATTTAATGCCTAGTTGAATCATAATAATTATGTTTGACAAGTTACGAGTCGAGAAGTTTGTTTTTTTGTTGAAACAACTCATCAATAGAAAGGTGTAAGTTGCATTCTATGAGGGACGGAGGGAACGCTAGTCAGTAAGGTGTCTTTTCAAAAGTGGACTTGTTTAGGTGTTTTTTTTAGATAAAGTTTCAAGTATTTTGTTTATTTTAAACACTACTCTTTACTATGACTATTTGGTTACTTGAGCTTATTTGAACACTAAATTTCACTGTGATGGTAATACTTCAACTTTTGGATTTTTATTATATTGATGTATATGTTGGACTCTAGGATAGACATATGCTATTAGAATTTATCTAAATGTCAATACTTATATTTTTTTCATTGCTTTGGATTTGTTGTGCATAATAAATTTGAAAACCATATGTCTTACCATACTTGCCATACAACTTTTGAAAACGGGCTGCAATGCGCAAGAGTAAAATGCCATGTAGGGCTTGCCACAATTACGTAAGACTTTATGGCATCAGAGACGTATTATTTGCAAGGTATGCTAATGAAGACGTGGAGTTAGAGGAGGAAGACAATGTGAACCAATTTGCTTTTGAAGAGGATATTGATTTGTTAGATACAAATTCAATGTATAGGAAGAGAGAACGTATTACTTCAGCAATTCTAAGGAACAATCAAGCATGATTTTTTATTGTATTTATTATTAACATGTGTTTTGCAACTTTAGTATGTCATTGAGATAGTTGGACTATGTAGTTTTTTCGTATGATACCTTTATTAATATGACATTTTATTATATGTATAGTATATGTGCATTCAATGCTATTAACAATTGGGACACAAATAAGTATTTTCACATCCAAACGTATTTTTTATAAAATACATTAATTTAAGTATTTTAAATTTTGAGTATCCAAATAATACTTATTTAATAAAAATATTTTTCTTATAAACACTTTTGATAAACATTTATTAAAAAAATATTTTTTGAATTTCATAAGTTATTCCAAATACACTCTTACTCTACTCACTTCCGCTATTTATAGGCAACAAAACAAGTAAAGTTGCGCTAACTGGGGTAATTAAGTGGGTACAGAAAAAAGTCTATCTCTTTAGCTTCTCTAAGTGGGGGTTGGGGAAACTAAAAGGTAGAGAAAATGTTAACAGATAATATTAAATTCTCTTTATACAATTGTGTAAAGGGAGTTTGGAGATTTAAAAGTTTTTCATAAATCATAATAGGAAAAAGTCTCAAATGTTCATTCTTTTAAACAAATGTTTGGCAAAGTTTTCATTGACACCCTTTTGAAGCAGAAAAAAATAATAGCAAAATAAATTACAATAGATAGTTTAAAGACATGCATATATAGCACCTTCGACTTCCTTTAGCCATTTTCTTATACTCTCTCCCCAACGGAGAAAATTCTCACAGTAGGACAGCAGGCCCGGAAGACATGGTAATTACATTACTATTGGTAGAAACCAAATTATTTGTAGTGGGTTTCTACAGGGTAAGTAGTTTTAGATAACTACACGAAAGCTGAGTATATTTATATGATTTTGACAACAGTTCGTTCAGTTTTTAGGGGGACCAAAATGCATTTTATGTTGTTTTTAGAGGTAATGTTGATAAGAAGCAATTGCAACCAAAACCATAAGCTCTTTTGTCCTTACAACCCGTTAATTTATTTTGCTCAACTGTAATTTCATATCATGTTCATTGCAATCTCCTTCTCACAAGCATTCTTATTTGCACGAAAATCATCTAAGATATCCCAGTTGGCATTCACACCAGCATCCATCAGCGGAGTGATTTATACTCTCTCTTTTGGCTCTTCAATGGACCATCTGAAACAACAAAGTATTAATCATTTTTCTTTATTCTTTTTTTTTGGGAGAGAGGGAGAGAGAGAGAGAGAGAGATCACCTTCTTAAGGAGCATTAGAATTATTTCTACAGATAGAGTCATTTACTTTCGTAATGATAGAAACATGAACCTAACTGGATGGTACTGTAGAACTAATCTAACAAGTCACGGTCCACTTCAATAGTGGGTCACTTTTGGATGAGGGAGATAGGAAAAGCACTACTATTATTATTCAAGTGACCATCTCAGACCGGAAGAATAGAAGTAGTATTAGTATATAGATAGATACTGTCAATTATTGAAAAAATATTTTGCCAATGTATTCTTGGCTTAAACCAAATATAGTGCAACACAAACATCCAAAAACAAATGGGCATGGTTTAGAAGCGGCCACACATAATCCATCCACAAATACAAGATGCTTTGGTGATTATAATCACGACAATAAAAAACATTCTAGGAAAATCATATTGCGAATTTCATGTATATGCATAGCACACTATAAAAAAAATGAATTGAGACTTTCCATGAGAAAGCTAAATGAAATCTTCTTCATAATTTGTGTATATGAGCAACTTATTTTTGGTTACAAGTATATGAAAAAAAAAAAAAAGGAACACAATATGAGGTTCTTCTTCACTCTCTCTATTGCACATGGATTTCTTTTATGTCATGTATCCTACAATCCGTGAATATAAAGGTAGCATCTTAGTTTGCATAACCATTTAATGAGAACCATAATCCAAAAATTACCTAGCTCATGTACATGTCCATGTCCATGGGAGTGATCTTCATGGCCTTCCCAAGAATACTGCCAGCCCTAAATGGCACAAAAATAAAGAAAAAAATCAATGCAAACGAACGCAAAAAGGTGCTCAACAATTATGAAAGAAAGAAAGAAATAATCAAATTACCTAATGAGCAACAGAACCTGTAATTACAAGAACTTTGACCAGCAGAGGTACTGAGAAATGAGAACCATAACATGGCTTTTGATTACCAAGTGAAGTCTTCTGTTTCAAATGGTAACTCATACTGATCAGTCAAATCATTTCAAAACTGTAAACCACCAAAATAGGTTACCTCCAAATAGATCTCATCATCACAAAATAATTACTAAACCTGAAGCTTAACCTACAAATGTAAAACCTTTTTCCTTTGAAATGACATAAAAAAAGGCACTACCACAATCACCTAGGCAAAAGTTAGCAACGTACAGTCCTTGAAGCTGATATCTTTCTCATCCATGACATACATGTAGTACTCGATTTAAGAATGTCTGGATGAACCCCTTAACAAGTTGTGTCGTCATACCAACACATAAATGCTTAGTGCCTAAGTAAGCTTCCAAATGGGGGTGTTCGATGGGGGACAAAATCCAAAATTAGAAGTTAAAAAATGTTTTGATGAGACTGAAGGAACTCAATGAAAGCCTAAGTTCACCTCATGGTCATGCTAAATTTTGGTATGTAGTACTGGAATCGTTTTCTTGTTTTTTCATAAGAATGTTGAATAGTATCTTGTTGCACGTTATATTGGTGACCCCAACATTAAAACTATGGTTTCAAACTTAAAGTATCAATTTTGGTTCACATTTAAGAAGATAACGGATGAGAAGAGATGAAAGGGAGGGCGGAAAGGGAGCCAAAACTGAGGAGCTAAGTTGAAGAGCACAAGCAAATGGCTAGTCTTAAAACATTTCATGTCTTGCAAACAAATGGTGGGTGATCAGTGGCATTATTCAAGCTGGCAATTGAACCTTAATCCTTAAGTTGCCGTCCTTGACTAAGTAGAAAAAGGGAAGAGTGGCGAAAAATAGTTCATGTACTGCTAAACTAACAACAACCAAAAGTAGTTAATAATTTATATATCATTACACATTACTACCTCAAAAGAAAGTCAGAAACCAATGAATCAGTCCAACCGTAAACAACTAATGCAAGTCATGTAGTGATAATTTCTCTTCGAACTCATTAGATTACATAATAATAGTCTTTGCATGATAAAGGAGAACAATGCATATAATACATGCCCATAAATATGTTCTATGAAACCAATAAAAAAACCAAAACAAAACTCTCATAGGAATGTTAGTATAAGAATGACAAAAATAAAGGCATACCTTTCTCTTAGGTGAAAACGAACATAGCCAAGTGACTCCAAATCTTCTATCGACTTTGCTCTACAGAAATGGATCAAGAAAATGGGAAAACATGAAATAATTTTAATAGTAGAAGAGTACACAAGAACACCAAGAGTAGCAAGGTTGAGGAATTAACTTCAAGCAGTCAAAAAATGAGAAAAAGAAATCTAAATAAAAGAATTAGGAAAAAACCAAAAAGAAGTAATGTTACTTTCAATATGTCTCAGTATATCGATGATATATTTTCTATGAAAGGTTCCTAGCGAACATTTTCCCTTACATCACTTATGGCAATTTTATCCTATGACAAACTCCTTCCCCAAAACCAAATTAAAAAAAGCTATCTCCATTGAACTCTTAATAAATAATTTTAAGTGGGCAGCTTCGAAAGTCTAATTATAATAAATTTGGAGAATAAGGATGTGATCTCTCAATTTTTACAATCTTACACATCATCAATCATAATGATATTGCAAAGAAGAGTCTCTACCGAATGCTAAAAAAGAAGCGTTCACAATCAAAAGTGTAACCAAAAATTCTCATTTAATATATATTTTCCATCTTAAGTAATTAGTTAGATCCAAAAGTCAAATACCTTCACTAAAATTAGTGCATAATTTGAAATACAACCTCTTCTCTGTCTAAACCAGATTTTGTATCAAAATATTATCTTTACTCGAGTAACACCTAACTACCTGTGAATCTATTGTCATTTAGAGAAAATCACAATCCATTAGCAAGTTGTACAAAATTTCCACCAAAAATCCAATACTAAAATACTGATGAGAAATGGGGGTACCATCACCTCAACTCCCTCATCTTACACAACTCTATGTATATGCATATACATATAATATCCACATAACAACATATTTAACATTTGTTGAATGGTGATGGTGGGTTCGTCAACAGAATGAGGTGACCACATGAATGAAACAATACTTGACCGAAGCATTTCAGGCAAATGAGTAATGTTATTGGAACCTAAAAAATTACCTAATTTGAAAGAAGACCCTCTGTTTGTGTTCTTGCTTTGGAACATAATGATATCAATCTTGTTATCTCTTTTCCACGATCGAACCAGAATCTATATTACTACATGGCAGTTGATCTGTTTCTCTGTGTAGAGTTTTCCCATTAAACAAGATAAAGAAACGTAATCAGTAAGAAGTGGGTCGGGCTATAAGTTGATGGCTATAGCTTGTTCTGGGTTGGGGATTTCTCCTGGGTGAATGGTGGGTTTCCAAAGTTCCGTATAATTGGTGGGTTTCCAATAGCCTCACTCTAAAGCAAATGAATGGAAGCAAGCAAAATGAAGAACCAAAACATATTGAGTATGGATCATCATACCGTATCGGAGATTTTCACTACTACAAACCTTGGGGAAGATAATTGAGGTGTCCAATGCAAGAGACCTTCGTTTTCTTTTTGAACGAACGTAAGGTGAGAGGGATTTGGTAATTGGTATTGTCATTGGAGAAATTCGAATGGGCACCATTGAGATGCAATAGAGAGAGAGAGAGAGAGAGACGTGATTACGTGTAACGGTTGTTGAGAGCGACAGAGAAAAAGGAGAGAGGGGAGCACGGAGGGTTTTTAGAGAGGCAAATGAGAGAGAGAGAGAGAGAGAGAGAAGGGAAGGGAAGAGTTGCAAGGACAAAAATTTCAGAGGCGTACTTTAAATCAACTTTAATGTTAAGAGATGAAAATGAGATAGTTGTTATTATAAAGGGTAAAAGTGTAAAATAAATATTTTTCAAATATTCTTACATTTTAAAGTGAAAAATAAATGTTTTTCAAATATTCTTACATTTTAGAGTAGTATGGATTAGTATGTGTATTTTTTGATATTTAATATATTTATTTAATGTTATTACTTGTATTATTTAATAGAAAGATAAGTACTCAATCCAATGGATACCCAATTATAATCCATATTAATCTATTTAATTAAAAGGGTAATTTAGAAATCGGTACAAAAATTTAGACTTATTTGAACTAAATTACATTGAGGAAACTTATTTAGCCCTAAGTACATTTTTTTTAAAAAAAAAAATAAAAGGGTATTTATTACTCTCCTTCTCTCTCTCCCCATTACTCTCTCACTCTCTCTTTCTTATTTTCTTTCTATATATTTTTCAATCTCTCTTTCTCTCATATTGATAACTAGTAATTACCCGTCTCTAAAAATATTATGTTACTCGTAAAAAATTGTAAATATTTTTTTATAAATAAAGGCAATGTATGATACAATTTCAACAATATAATGATCAAATTAATATTATTCAACTTGTATGCAGAACATATATAATTAAACATTTATATAACGAAAGGCACGCTACAACTATTGTAACATATTAATTCAAAAATCTAAAAAATATATAATTATTATTGATCAAATATTCACAATTTTAACATTTTTAATAAATTTTATCTCAAAATTCCAAAAAAATTTAACTATTTGTTTTTCTATAAGCTTCTACCTAAAGTTCATAATATTATCTCTGNCAAAAATCTAAAAAATATATAATTATTATTGATCAAATATTCACAATTTTAACATTTGTAATAAATTTTATCTCAAAATTCCAAAAAAATTTAACTATTTGTTTTTCTATAAGTTTCTACCTAAAGTTCATAACATTATCTCTATATCATTTTTCCAATGTGAGTTCGTGTAACTTTTTTGAAGGAAAACATCCAAAAGTTTCTCGTGAATTCTCGTAAATATAAAAAATTTTGTTGAGAAATTAAAATCAATTTATATTTGAGTTCAATTTAAATATTCGTAAAATTCAATTGAATTTAAATTTGGGTGGGACTATTCCCACCCCACAAATCTCTATTACCACTCCATTTTTTATTATCAAACTACTAAGTCCACCCATTTTATACACACCTCATTGGTAATTAAGTTCATCTCATGCTACATACACCCTGTTTAATAAGTAAACTTACCTCATATTTTGTCATAATTAGGGTTTCATTCTCTATTTCGTCTCATGCACTTATAAAAATATTTTTTTACTATGAATTTTTCTAGTGAGATATAGGNTTCCCACCCCACAAATCTCTATTACCACTCCATTTTTTATTATCAAACTACTAAGTCCACCCATTTTATACACACCTCATTGGTAATTAAGTTCATCTCATGCTACATACACCCTGTTTAATAAGTAAACTTACCTCATATTTTGTCATAATTAGGGTTTCATTCTCTATTTCGTCTCATGCACTTATAAAAATATTTTTTTACTATGAATTTTTCTAGTGAAATATAGGTTAGTATTATTTCTCAATTTAATTCTATGTTTGATTCCTTGTTTGTTGTTCGGTATGTTTTGATGTATCTGTCAAGTTTAATAATTTTTTATTTAGAATTTATGTGTGTGTGTGTGTGTATATATATATATGCTTTCAGATTATTTATTATTATTTTTTATCTTGTTTAGGTTTTGCATCTATACTTGTAATTTTCTTCTTGTTCAATTTTGTGCTTGTGCTTGAAATTTTTATTTTTCATTTCCNTATATATATATATATATATATATGCTTTCAGATTATTTATTATTATTATTTATCTTGTTTAGGTTTTGCATCTATACTTGTTATTTTTNTATATATGCTTTCAGATTATTTATTATTATTTTTTATCTTGTTTAGGTTTTGCATCTATACTTGTAATTTTCTTCTTGTTCAATTTTGTGCTTGTGCTTGAAATTTTTATTTTTCATTTCCAGTTTTGTGTCTTATGGTTTTGTGTTTTTTTAGTTTTGCTTGTTCCTTTAATCTTTACTTGATTTTTTTTTTCCTTCTTGTTTCAGTTTGCGTCTTTCTTTCTTTATTTTCTTTATTTTGTTCTTTTCTTTTCAAAATGGGTGTATGTAGCATGGAGTGGGTATAAAAAAGACGAACTTAGTAGTTTGCTAATAAGAAATTAAATATGGTGAGAATAGAGATTTTGGGATAATTATAACCCCACCCTTTAAGTTTAAGTAATAATTTATATTTTATACTCGACAGTCAAATTCAACTCAATTCGAATATTAATCATAATTACGTCAAACCAATAATTGAATTTAATATAGACTCAAATTAACACTTTTATCTTAAACCTACATACTAATTCTTATTTATTCTCATTCACTGTAATGCCAAAACNTACTCGACAGTCAAATTCAACTCAATTCGAATATTAATCATAATTACGTCAAACCAAGAATTGAATTTAATATAGACTCAAATTAACACTTTTATCTTAAACCAACATACTAATTCTTATTTATTCTCATTCACTGTAATGCCAGAACTNTTTATTCTCATTCACTGTAATGCCAAAACTTTTTTTTTTAATTTGATTATTCTTTATTACTTTTATAATCAATTTCAATTTGACTTAATTAACTTGAATATTCGCAAAATTCAAGCAAAGTTAAGTTTAAGTAAGAATATATACTTTATACTTGATAATTAAATTTGGCTGAATTCGAATCTTAATCATAATCACTTCGAACTGATAATTGAGTAAAATAAAATTTGGAGGAGAAATTTCGATCGTTTGATCAATAGTCTTTAAAATACTCTGAGCTGTAAAAAATTCAAGACAAATAATATTAGCTCCCTTAGTATATAGGTATATCTCATTACATATATATTATTCGATTATTATACCATTTGAATATTATAGTATTTTTATTTCAATAAAAAAATATGATTTATATTATAGTCATTCAACTCGTTTTGACACAAATAATATGCATTAAAGGTTCATTTGTTTATTTAAAATTTTTAAAAATAATTTTTAATTAGAATCATAATTAACGACATAATTAATGTAGTAGTATGATATAGAGAGAAATATAGAGTTATACGAAAGATAGGAGTCTTAGAATTGTGGAAGGAATGAAAGTCTTGCTCAAAAAATTGGGGGAGAGAAAATTTCGTATTAGTACTATCAGATCAATATTTATTCAAACGATATAAGCCGCGAAAAGTTAAAGATAAAAAAATTTAGCTACTTTATTATATATATATTTTTTTAAATATGTAAAGATTTAATTTGATTTTTTCATCTCTGTCTCCCCTTATGTTTTTTTTCTTTCTCTCTCACTCCCTCTACCCTTATTTCCTTATTCTCTCCATTTTTCTTTCTCCTTATATCAACGTTATAAAAATACAATTACACTAATCAGTTACACCAATTAGTTACAATTGTCCTATAATATACACTAAACAGCTACTCATGTGTTCTAATAAATCAAACAGTTATACTAAACAATTATACAAAATTACAACAATAACTCAATTTGTCATTTAGTTATTTACATAAAACAAAGAGTTACATCATTTAACATCACAACATGATTACACTAATTATATACATCAAATTGGGTTTATCATTACACAAAAGACTTTACCATTATACTAAATTTGGTATATATGATTGGTGTAACGATGTCACGATACTAAATAGTGCATCTATTTAGTTTTATGTAAACAATTGAATAACAAATTGGATTGATATTGTAAATTTGTATAATTATTTGGTATAACTGTTTGACTTATTAGAATGCATGAATAATTCTTTGTCATATTATAACATAATTGTAACTGATTGATGTAACTGATTAGTGTAATTATGTTGTTGTAATGTTGATATAAATATAGAGAGAGAATAGGGAAAGAGAGAGAAAATGGGGAGAGAGAGATAAAAAAAAAATAAATCAAATATTTATACATTTGAAAAGAATATAAATTATCAATGATATATATAGAGAGAAAATAGTGGAGAGATGGGGAAAGTAATGGGGAAAGAGAGAGAGATGAAGAGAAAATAGGGGAGAGAGAGTGAGAGAGTCTAATGAATTTTTACATATTTGATTAGATATATAACTGTCAATCAAGAATCCATAATTTAATGAAGGGTATTTAGATAAAATAGTTTTGATTTCATTTAAATTTTGTACCTAAACATAATATGTTTTATTCAAATTGAACTTAATAGAGTAAACAACTTATGCATACGCTTTTCCTCAAATAAGTATAAAAAATTGTATCTACAACCAAAAAATCCTAATTAAAATGAATCATATTATCCAACTCATTTAAAATTCGCATTAATTAATTTAGGTACCCAACCTATTTATTTATGAGCAAGTTGGGCGGATTAATATGTAATGAATTAAGATTATCACCTCTAATTATGACCAAATTTTATTTTGGATAAATTATAAATTATACCCCGATAGATCATTCAAATCTCAATTTGTACCCTCAAAGATTAAAAATATCAATTTACACTTTCAAAGATAAAAATTTGTATCAATGTACACCTAAAATTAACGGCCATCTTTTTGCTGTCTAAAAGTAAATGGATAAATTATACTTAGATCCCCTCATGTTTGTCATTTGATCATTTGAACCCTCACATTTAGAATATTATTCTTACATCTCTTGACGTTTTTGTATGTGTAACACATAATCCCTTGTCGTTGACATCTATTAATATAACTGTCAAAAAATATGATTTCATTCAAATAAAAAATTATAATTTCATACTACCTTTTATTTTATGAGTCCGTTATACTCTAAAGTTCAAAATCAAGCTTACCATTTGAATGTCTATAATGCAAATATTTATATTATATCTAATGCAATACATCACTTAAATAAAATTAATTGAATACCTAATTAGGGGAACATTTTTAGTCATATTTGGATTCTTAAGGAATGTATGTGCAATATTTAAAATATGAGGGATTTACGTGATTAAGTAATAAGCATGAACAAGAGTAGGTGTAATTTATCTATTTAGTTTTAAACGATAAACTAAAAGATGTTAGTTTGAGGTGTGTATTGATACAAATTTTTATCTTTTAAGGATGTAAATTGAGATTTTTGATCTTTGAGAATACAAATTAAAATTCGAACAATTTTTCAAAATACAATTTTAGATTAACCCTTTTATTTTTAAAAGGAGGTGGCACAATCTTCGTTGACAAATAAGAGGCACGTTACTTAAAATAGTTAGGATTCGACTTTGATATCAAATGAGGTTCAATGAAGTTTATGAGTATTATGAATTGAGATACAGGTTTTCAACTTTTATTCAAAATAAAAGAAAAAACTTATGAGCGATTGTAAAATGTCATGACTTATCATAAAAAAAATTATAACTTTTAGGATTTATGTTATAATTTTTTGAGATCAAATTATTATTTTTTGGAGTATTTGATGTTGTTCCCAAAAGTTTTAGTATATAAATTTTAGTATGCCCAAAGAATTAAGTCGCATGTAATTGTTACCCTTCTGATAGTGGAGATTCATGTAATAAAGAATTACATGGAGGATGGGAATAATTGACCCGTTTAAATGGATAGTCCTATAGTATAATATAAAATAAAACATTTCCACACCATACCCAAAACGATTTGTGGTTATAATTTGTAGCTATTGATCATAGATATAATAAAATACAATAAAACTTTAAAAAATTATAAATGTCACATTTAATTATTTAAAAAAGAATGATATATAATATGGAAATGTTATTATTCGATATCTTATTTCCACTCTTCTTAAATAAGACTTGGGTCACATGATTCGCCTAATGCACCCAAAGCTTTGGTGTTGAACACGTGAATCAATTCTTTAGCAGCGAATTGGTGTTTTTATTTTTCAAAATTCACAAATTTAATTGATAAATTTATGAATTCGACTAATTTACGCTACCACTTTCTTATGTACTTGCATATTATTATTCAAATATTTATTTGATAAGTGTTGGCCCGTGTCTAAAGATATGTATAAAATTAGAATAATATTTATAATTTATTAGNAAATATTTATTTGATAAGTGTTGGCCCGTGCCTAAAGATATGTATAAAATTAGAATAATATATGTAATTTATTAACGGTATTTTGAGACTTTACAATAACACATATTTAAAAATTACCTAATTTGTCACATAGTTGGCATAGAATTTAATTTCTTCAACTATGTTTTAGGGTTAATTACAATTTGTCTCCTCCAATTATGCCTTGCTTTAGGGGTAATTACAATTTGTCTCCAATTATGCCTCTTAGAGAAATTAGATTCCTATGATTTTAAACGCTGTTTCCTACAAGTTTTAAGTAGGTTAAATTGACCGACAAGAGTGATTGATTGGACCATGACACTATTTTTCATCTTTGTTTCTTGAGATATTAATTCTATCTCTAAAAAAAAAAATAGAAAAATCAAAAAAAAAAAAAAAAAAACATTTTGTTCGGCCTAACACCAACACATGGCATAATACCATCTTTGTTTTCGCCTTCACCTCCACCCAACGCTAGCACACGCTCACATATAATTGCACTCTTTTTCAAGGATAATTGTGTCTTTTCAATAAATTGAAGATCACGTGACTATTTTATGTCTAACTTCATTTTTTATGGTTTAAAATTAATTATTAGAGTTAATCGTAAAAATAAGACTATTTGTTAAAATTAAAACCTGGAAGAGTGAATAACAAACTATCTAAAGTTGAAAGGAGTATTTTGTAATTAACCTTATATTTTATTAACTTACATGAATAAATCTATGTATCTATAACATAACTCTAAAGATATTTCAAATGGCAATAAAAATGAATTGTACATTCAGACATTCTGAATTTGAATTTTGTCAATTTTTTATGATTAAATTATGATAAATTTATTTAATATGAATATCTTAATCCTGACATTAAATATCGTAACCGTTGAACCAAAACAAAATATATAAAACATGACAATCTAAAAGTATTCTTCCCCTAAGTTTTATTTCAGATTTTATCGTTTTTCTGCTCTCGACTTGGCCTCGACGAGCAAGACGACTAAGTAAAGCATTCCAAAGTGGTACAACAGCTGCTACGCTTGGGAGTCTGGCTAATTTTATCAATTATCTTCTTCGTAGCTTCTTTAATTTGTTGTCCACACTCGGCAGTGCGCTTTCTCAACTCACCAACGGCTGGCATAAACACATCTATCTTCTTCCTTATCTCATAAACCACCACCATCACAGCCTTCTCCTTTTTCAAACCCAGATCAATCTCTTCCGACAACGATTGCATCTCTTTTTCCAACTTATCCACAAGCAGCCCAATGGTTTTCAACTCTTCAATCGCATAGAACTTAGTCTGATCATGCATCGACGTGATTATCCCTCTTTGTTCTTCGATTATATTCACGCAATCTGTCCAAGTCGAATCCAGCCATTTACCCGTTGAAACCAATGATGCAGATGCCCCGGCGGCCAACGCCGTCACCACGGGTGGGGCCGTCATGGCCGCCGCCACCACAGAGCAAATCAGCACCGAAACAAAAGTGACCCCAAATAGCACATTTGACACCTTCCTCCATGTCTTCTTTGATGCCAATTTTGCACCGAGTTTATCTTTTTGAACTTGCAATTTGTGTAGCAATTCCCATTGTCGTCGGTAAACCGATTCAAACGACGAGAAAAACTCATCATCAAATGGGTCACCGGCCACCTTAAACTTCTTGAATTCTTGTAAAGTCTTTGAATACGAGGTCTTTTCACCATGACTAAACTCTTCTCTGTGTTCTTCATCAAATAGGTTTAACGCGGTTTGAACAATGGCCTGCCTGTCGCGGGCTCGTTCGAGGCATTTTTCAAGAGAGAGACACAAATCTACAGTATTACGACTGATCTCGAAATAGTCATTGACTAGATCAGACAGTTCTGGGTTTTCCCAAATTTCGTTCGTGTGCTCTAGAACTGCATTCACCACTTCGTTACTTTCGAGGAGACAACCGGGGACTTCTCGGAGAGAGTTTAAGGAAAGTGATCGAATCTGGGCGTCGGCGGCGAGAATGTTGATAACTCGGGTGACTCCTTGCTGGAGCTTCGAGTTTACAGATTCAAGGTCTGGATCGGCTCTACAGGCGGCCTTGTATGAGGTCAGATCAAGTTTGATTTGTGAATGTGAATGGGATCTCTTTTCGGGAGGTGGCTGAGTACTATTTTCAGGCTTTTTGCTGTGTATGCAGCCCATCGTGAATATAATTATATAGTTTTACTCGTCAAATCAAAAAAAAAAAAATTTTAAATATCATAAATAGAAAAGATGACTAAATTGATGGCACCACCGCAAATGATAAGATTGTTTTGCACTAAATGGTTTGTTTTGTATTTATGGTGTGATCGATGAGACTATGAGCTGAGATTTTCACAATCTACAAAGCCAAAGGCAAACATATAAATGGTATTGCTTGAGGAAAAAACATGGAAAGAGAGGTGTACGAAGAAGTCAAGTGTGGAAGCTTAGTTTATAAGGAATATATCAGCGCGATTGTTAAGAAGATACTACAGCCAGAGAAAAGTGTTATGGTATTTTATTTTTATTATTTGGCCAATAAAAAAACATCTTTTGGGCATTTTTTTCACTTTATTATTTTTTATTACTTAATTATCTTTAAATCAATTATTATATATCATTTAATTTTAGATTAACAATCCAAATAATTTTTTAACACGGTACCACGAAAAGTACCGTTACCCTACAACCGGGACAGGGGTATAACTTAATGAGACAATGGAGGACGACGACTTTGTAATGACTTTGACTATCAATACCAGCGGCGACTGGGTCTGCGTGGAGAGGCGGCTAGCTACTAGAAAGTTCAATCCTCTCCGCGTACGTAGGGCTGCAACGCCGACTGGTCGGACATAAATTAAGGACAAATAACATCAACTAAATTTTTAACAAAAAAATTATAATCATAACATAAAAATTATTGTCACAAATCCGCTGCGAGAGAGACAAAGAGAGGGAGGAATAATTACAAATTCATAAAACATAATCCATATATTTCATTTATAACAGTGCACAATTATTGATCATCTACTTTCACACCAAAAATAAAAAAACAGTGCTAATGTTTTATATATATATAATTTTTTTTTAATTTGTTGGGTTCGGGTTGAACCCGAGATCTTAACCCGAGCCCAACCCAAATTACATTTGAGTTGGTATTTTTTGACCCAAGCCCAATACAAGTATTAAAAATTTTTGTCCAAGTCTTAATTTTTTTAAGTTATACTCAGGTTAAAATCAGATTGTCCAACCCAAATTGCACCCCTACTTGTACCCAACAAGGCCCCCCCCCCAAAACTCAATACTCACTAGAGTTTACAATTATTATTAACACCTGATATTATTAATTAAATAAAAATTATAATTATTGCGCTTGAAAACACTGTATACTATTAAAAATTGAACATTGATAATATAATATTTATATTTATATTTTAAATAATAATTTAATTTTTTAATTACATAATTTAAAATTAAAGTCACCAGAGAGAAAATAAAGAAGAGGTATTGGAGAGAGAATAAAAAATAAGTATAGATTAATGGGATTATTTAACATTTTGAAGAATGTAGGTTGAATTGTCATATATTGGGGGTCGTGCAAAAAAATTGATGTTTTTAAACAAGAAAAAAAAATTGAGAAGACTTTTGTATCATTAAATCAAAATAAGTAAAAATAGAATCAATCTTCATTATTGTCGTACTTTTATAAGTTTAAATTTCAATTTACCAATAATAATATTAAATAAATTATTGCTATATATAATTGAGTTCTCGTCAATTATAAATCTTGTCTAATCTTGTTAAGTCTTGCATAAGTAATGCTTAAAATGAGTTTCATGTAATGTACAAATATTTGTTTTTTTTTCTAAAACAGGTCAGCCTGGTCAACCGGCATATTCAAAATCAGTAAGATTATATTTACAATTTTGTATCAGTTGCGTCTCAAGGTGATGAGTTATGTAAAAAATTGACCCTACAAAGTGGGACCTAATTTCTGTCTCATTTCATCATTTCAGTCCCAAAGTCACTAACGAGAATTCTAGACCAACATTAGTTGAACAACAATATTATATGAACTTAAAAAATAAATTTAAAAATTAGGTTTAAAGATTAAACTTGATAATTATAACTATTCATTTTATTGTGAGTCCTAACATTTATTGAAACTCAGAACCTAGCATTATTCTTCGTTAAATAGTTGTTTAGACTTGTAATTTTAGACATAATTTACAAATCTGACACAAGACTAATTCCAAATTATTTCGAACTCAAAATACCTACCGAATAAATAAGTCAAGACAAACGAACTTGAAATTATAAAATTTAAGGGATTTTTGTACTTTAGACACTATTTTGTACTTTAAACATTATTTTAGTACTTATTTTGTACTCTTAAAGATTAAATTTTTCATATTGCACTCTCAGTATATTAAAAGTGTTTCAATCTAACTACTCTGTTAGTTTTTGTAAGTTTTTTTTGTCAAAAATCAACCCATTGACGCTAATAAAAAAACTAATGGAAAGCTAATAGAAGGAACACATTNAATATTTATATTTTAAATAATAATTTAATTTTTTAATTACATAATTTAAAATTAAAGTCACCAGAGAGAAAATAAAGAAGAGGTATTGGAGAGAGAATAAAAAATAAGTATAGATTAATGGTATTATTTAACATTTTGAAGAATGTTGGTTGAATTGTCATATATTGGGGGTCGTGCAAAAAAATTGATGTTTTTAAACAAGAAAAAAAAATTGAGAAGACTTTTGTATCATTAAATCAAAATAAGTAAAAATAGAATCAATCTTCATTATTGTCGTACTTTTATAAGTTTAAATTTCAATTTACCAATAATAATATTAAATAAATTATTGCTATATATAATTGAGTTCGTGTCAATTATAAATCTTGTCTAATCTTGTTAAGTCTTGCATAAGTAATGCTTAAAATGAGTTTCATGTAATGTACAAATATATGTTTTTTTTTCTAAAACAGGTCAGCCTGGTCAACCGGCATATTCAAAATCAGTAAGATTATATTTACAATTTTGTATCAGTTGCGTCTCAAGGTGATGAGTTATGTAAAAAATTGACCCTACAAAATGGGACCTAATTTCTGTCTCATTTCATCATTTCAGTCCCAAAGTCACTAACGAGAATTCTAAACCAACATCAGTTGAAGAACAATGTTATATGAACTTAAAAAATAAATTTAAAAATTAGGTTTAAAGATTAAACTTGATAATTATAACTATTCATTTTATTGTGAGTCCTAACATTTATTGAAACTCAGAACCTAGCATTATTCTTCGTTAAATAGTTGTTTAGACTTGTAATTTTAGACATAATTTACAAATCTGACACAAGACTAATTCCAAATTATTTCGAACTCAAAATACCCNCTAGCTACTAGAAAGTTCAATCCTCTCCGCGTACGTAGGGCTGCAACGCCGACTGGTTGGATATAAATTAACAACAAATAATTTCAACTAAATTTTAACAAAAAAATTATAATCATAACATAAAAATCATTGTCACAAACCCGCTGCGAGAGAGACAAAGAGAGAGAGACAAAGAGAGANCACAGTACATATTGGGCTTGAAATAATAATCCCCAGCGTGGTTAGTCCAGTTTTGGGCCCCTCAACACCTAGCCAGTCAATTAAGAATGCAATTTGGGCGGATTAACCTAAATTCAACCCAAACCTAGCTCGAAGAAAACTGGACTTGGATTGAGGTCTTTAATATTTGGGTTGGACCTGAGTTGAAAAATATCAATTCAAATTAAATTCGGATAATACCTGGGTTAAAGGCTCGGGTTATCGGATTCAACCTGAATATATAAATCGGGCTCAACTCGAATATTAATCAGGCTCAACCCAAACATAGTTAAAAATAAGAGAAATGTTACGTGAACTTATAAAATAGACTTGATAATCTCAATCATTGATTTCAATGTGGATCCCAACATTTTTTGGGACCCATTACCTATTCAATGATTGAGATTATCAAGTCTAATTTTTAAGTCTATTTTGCATTACTTTAAAAATAAATATATAAATCAATAGACTCAATAGCATAACTTACAATTAGGGTTCACATTTCACAATTCATTTTAACGAACTCAACCAAAATTTTAATATGAAATTAGTTCGAATTAAGTAATTCGAACCAAATCCGAATTCTAATCCAAATTCAACCAGAGTCCACCCAAATTCAACTTGGGTGGTACTCAGATTGAGGTCGGGTTAAAATTAGGATTAGATTTTAAAATTATATACCAAAGGTTGAGTTAAGATTGACCTCTCAACCGCCCAACTCACCCGAGTTACACCCCTATAATTAATATACGTCATGTATTAGTTCCATTTCAAACATAAATGATATCGGTTTGATTTAAAACAGGCAATCAAGATTCAATTTAGTTGAGCATCTTTAATTCTCTCGACCATAGAGTGGAGACTCGTTAGAATGAATTTCTCATGTTTCTCTCTTTGTGGATCTATTGTGTTTCTATCTCGAACTTCTGTTTATCCCTTTGTGAATCTACCGTTATGTATCAAGAAAAATACTTTTGAGACCCACATTTGAAAATGAAGCACACAAATTTTAAGTGGTCGTTCAAGTGGTAACAGAGATAAATTGTAAATTCAGACGTAATGAATTCTAATTTTCAACAATTTCTTGGTACTATCGGACCGGAGAGGAGATTAGTCGAGGTGCACGTGAGCCGGTTTGAACACCCTTAACCGTTGAACCAAAAAAAAAAAAATTGAAGCACAAAAGTCGTGCCTTCTACCTGTTTTGTTGTAACTTCTTTTACATGAAAATTATACATTTAATCGTTTCTTTTTTTTGGTAGCTTATATGATAGTTTTTTCATTACCTTGTTTTGTGAGGGGTGATCTAAAGTTTCGACATAACAATTGAGTCTCACTTTCTCTTCTTGAACATATAATGAATGGACAAAAACTTGATTCTCAATGGAGACACAATATTTGAAGATGATAGCCTCTCACTTTATTAAACTGACTTTACATGGACTATTGAATTATTTCTAATGGTTTGGTAAAATTGAGATCTTGTTATGACTCAAATTGTTTTTAGAGAGCGTTTACGGGTTTTCTCTGTTTAAGCTTCTCTAGAGGATTCCTCCAACGGGTAAGGAAGGTTTCTCCAATGGGTAAAAAGTTTTCTAGTCACGTAATGACAAAAATTTTACCTCTAGTCATCCGTCTATAATCTTGGTTATTTGGTTATCTTAATATTTGTTTAGTCGATATTAGATTCATTTATAGAAGTGTATTATGTATATTATAATTTCCAGGAAAAAAAAAGTCCTGTCGTATATAAATTTTGTATATTTTAATTTGTATCATGTACGAGTATGTTCTGACGTTTCATTTATTACCATGTGATTCTCACGTGCTGACATATCTATATTATGCCGTATAAGTCAAGGCCGGCCCAACTGTAGAAATAAAAAAGTTTGGGCTTTAGGTGCCATAATTTTGGAAAATCATATTATTATAGGTAAATAGTCGACCCACTTTAGAATTTTAAGTCCATGAAAATTATAGCCCTACAATCTTTTTTTTTATGGTATCAAATCTNGGACGTTAATAAATAGGACTTGATTATGGTATCAAATCTTTTTTTTTTTTGGGTATCATAGTTTTATTTGTTGTATTTGGATATTTTTATTAAAGGTGACAAATGGGTGGGTTGAGTTAGTTATGGGTTAAATTGGATTGGCCTAAAATAAATCCAATCCATTTTTCACTCATGTAATAAATGAGTTATAATGGGTTGGGTTGGATTAAACAGATTAACCCATAAAATTATTAAAATTCTTAATGAACACATTAGTACATCAAAACACACACACACATTAGTAGTACATCAAAATACAAACATACACACACACTAATATACCAAAACACACAAACTAATACACTAAAAATATACACACAAAAATATACACTAATACACCAAAAATACACACACGTATATTAACACAAAAATTAAAATATATTTAATAAAATAAATACAAAAATAATGGGTCTGGTGATTATGGGTTATGAGTCAACCCATAGGGGTCGTGGGACGATCCATGGGTCATGGGTCAACCCATGGGTCATAGGCCAACCCATGAGTTATGGGTCAACCCCACAGGTCATGAGTCGACCCATAACACACGGTTGACCCATGGGTCAATCCACGGGTTGTGGGTCATGGTTGACCCATCGGTCATGGGTGGTGTATTAGTGTGTGTTTTTTGTGTACTAGTGTGTGTATATTTTAGTGTATTAGTATATATGTGTATATTTTTTAGTGTAATAGTGTGTATATTTTTTGGTATATTAGTATATTTATTTAATTTTATTACTTGTGTTATTTAATAAAAAGATAAACACTCAACCTAATGGGTACCCATTTATAATTCATATTAACCCGTTTAATTAAAATGAATGATATTACTTAATCCATTTAGAACTCATATTAATTAATATAGGTACCCAACCCATTAATTTATAGACGGATTGAGTGGATTAATGTGTAATGAGTTAAAATTGTTGCCTCTAATTTTTTTTTATCATATTTATAGATGTTTTTACTATTATTGTGGTACCAAAAAAATAATAAAAAAAATTTCCACAACAGTGATAAAAACATCTACAATAATAATAAAAACACCCACAAATATGATGATTTTTTTGCGCCGAAAAAAAAAGTGAATATTTATCACAAACGTGATAAAAAAAAAACCCACAAAAATAATAAATTTTTAGTTGTATAATAATGCACAACAATTATAAAAATCATTATTAACATAATAAGAATTAAAGGTAGGCCAGACTCAAATAAGGCTGTTAGTCGAACGAGCCTGAGTCGAGTTCGAGCTGAACTTGAAAAACTTGTTTCTTAATCAAGATTTAAAATTGTTCAAGTTCGGCTCATTTTCAGGAAACGAGCCGAACCTGAGTCGAGCTCGAGTATTTGTACATAAACGAGCCAAGCTTATCGAGTTTGAACCGAGCTTGTGGGACTTGTTTTCTAAACAAGCTTAAAAACTTGTTCAAGTTCGGGTTCATTTAGAAAACGAACCGAGCCGAACTCAAGCCAAACTCAAATAGCTCAGTTTGATTAACAGCTCTAGACCCAACTAGACTTGAATAAGGATCCAACTAGACCAACTCAAGACATAAGTCCAACTTGAATAAGGATCCAACTAGACCAAACTCAGTAGGTCCAGCCCAAAAGAGGTCCACTCTCAGTCAGGATCACCAGGGTTTAAGGAACAACATTACTAAGGAGTAGGCTTATCCACGCTGCCTTGGAAAAAGTCAACTACGTCATCCTTTGACCTGATCTTAAGGGGAGCTCCGCAATTGCCACAGCTGTTGAGAGAACAACGCCAGCTCCACCAAGTTAGCTATTTAATTACTTAAAAGACGTCTTAATCTATTAAGAGGCACTATAAATTGTAAGTAACGCTTATACTTGGGGGGCATTGAACATATCTGTTATCACTCTTATCTTTCTCTCATAGCCTGTACTTGCTCTCCCCTGATCTCCTTACACTCCTCGAAGTAATAAAACAACAAACCATCCTAACCATCATAGTGGAGTAGGTCATGTTAACCGAACTATTCTACATCTTTGTCTTGCTAGCATTACTCTCTTTCTACTTAATTACTGTATCAATCATTAATTACTCTACAGGTGGTGCATAAAACCAATTTGTGCATCATCAGTTTCGCGTCGTTTGTGAAAAATGACAAAGTTCTCACCCAAGCACCTTTTCTTCTGTACCTATGGTGATCACTACTAAATCCATGAATCTGCCCGAAGACAATCTACCACGTGAGGAGGAGACTGCTCCTCCACCAAATAATTTTGTTCCAAACATACAACAGATGCTCGAAACAATGCAATAACTTGTAATTCAGAATCAGCAAATCCTGCAGCTGATGCTCGCTGGACAACAAGGAGGTGCGCAGCCGGGAGGACAGCAAGCTAGAGGAGCTCCATGCCCTGGGCGCCAAGGAGCTCTCCACTTGGGCGCCCCCTTAGGAGCCTCTTCGGGCGCCCCTACAGAGGTGCCCGTCATCAGAACCATGAGGGAGCTCCACCTCTTCCTCCAGTTCCCTTTTCCCACAGTGGAGATCCTTGTTTTGAAGAGGATGAGGGCGAGAATCAAAGCGTCGAGCAGGGGAGCCATTTTCATGACAATTCCAAAGAAGCTTCCAATCACTAGGGTAAAAAAAAATCAAAGAAATACAAAATCAATTGGGCGACGTCTTCAATGCCATGACGCAAGGACCAGAAACTATGGACTATCTCATAAAACAAATTTACACACCTTTTGTGTCAGATGTAGCAAACTATCCCCTTCCCCAGAAATTCAAACTGTCATCGATAGAAACCTTTGACAGCACAAAAAACCCACTGGATCACCTCGAAATTTACAAATCCTTGATGTAGCTGCATAAAGTTCCCAGCAAAGTCATGTGTAGGGCTTTCGCAACTACCTTGCAGGGATCTGTCTGACAATGGTTCGCCAAGCTCATTCTAGTCTCCATTGGCTCCTTTGCCAAACAAAGCAGGTCCTTCGTGTCACACTTCATTGGAGGATGTCNGCAGGGATCTGTCTGACAATGGTTCGCCAAGCTCATTCTAGTCTCCATTGGCTCCTTTGCCAAACATTCGTCCAGGAAGCACAGTGTGAAGTAACCTCCTACAGCACTGGTTTTCAGACAGACCCATTTAATCAACATAAAGCAAGATCGAGACGAGAGTTTGAGGAGTTACTTCACTCGTTTTAACGAGGAGGTCCTCTAGATCGAGGAGCCCGACGATAAGGTCACCATGACTGCCTTATTGGGAGGCCTCTGCTCTTCGAGCTTCGTCTTCTCAATGATGAAGCCCCCACCAAAGAGCATGCTAGAGCTGTTGGATAAAACCCATAAATACATGAATGCTAAGAACATCACTAAGGCCAAGCGAGGTGAGTCCTGATGAAAGGGAAAAAAGAAAGGAAAGAGACAGAAAAGACAAGAAGGAAAGCGAAAACAAATGAGGCAAGACAGAAAGAGTGTCTGCCAAAGACCGACTTGATCCTGCCTCTCAGAAAGAGTGATCGATTTTCACTCTCCTCAACGCCGCTGTTGAGCACATCCTATTCTAGATCCAGGATGATCCCGCATTAAAGTGGCCCGGAAGAATGAAATCTCCCCCAAATCGTAGGAATCTGAACAAGTACTGTCGATTCCATCGTGATCACGGCTACGAGACCAACGACTGCTATGATCTCAAAAAATAACAGAANCAAATCGTAGGAATCTGAACAAGTACTGTCGATTCCATCGTGATCACGGCTACGAGACCAACGACTGCTATGATCTCAAAAAATAACAGAAGCAAAGGTCAAGGACTTCATTTGGAAGAAACTAGTCTGTCACTTTGGTGTACCCCACACCATAGTCAGTGACAACGACAAGAAATTCGACAACAGACTTTTGCACTTGTTCTGCACTGATCTCCAAATAAAATAGCCTCATTCTAGCCCAACGCACCCGCAGACAAACAGACATGCAGAAGTCCCCGGGTGTATTATGGGCCTACCAAACAACGCCAAGGACCCTAGCCAAAGAAACTCCTTTCTCACTCACCTTTGGGACTGAATCAATTATACCTATGGAGATTGGAATACATTCCCTAAGGGTCCAACATCACAACTCCATCACCAACGAGGAAGAACTCTGCATCAACCTTAACTTGGTAGAGGAGGAAAGAAAAATGGCCATGGTTCGAAACGCGGAGTTCAAGCACCGCATGACAAGATACTATAACTCGAGACTGAAGTATCATTCCTTCCTACCAGGAGACTTAGTTCTCAAGAAAGTAATCCTAGACACGAAGGATTCGCGGGAAGAGAAACTTGGGCTAAACTGGGAAGGACCCTACCTCATCATAAAAATAGTGAGGCTAGACACTTACAGGATCCAAAATTCTAAAGAAAAAGTCTTACCCCATTTATGGAATGCCGAGTATCTGAAGAGAGTCACCATCATCACCATTAGCATCATCAGACGCCTCATACGGCACAAAGCCTGAAAAGTCAATATCTGGGAAAGCAGTAGAAATCTTTTCCCAAAGCTCTTCATAGCCATCAATAAAGGCATCTATAAGGCCACTCTCTGAATCAGTCTCAGCCTTGGTGGTCTTCTCATGAGTCAATCACAGATCCACCTCAGCCTAAGAAACTCTCTCGCAAGCTGCCTTCAATTCTGTTTCCTCTCTCAAGTGAGCAGCCTCACCATCTACCTCGAGCTTAGTGGCCCTCTCACGGGTTGCCACAAGCTCTGCCTCAAACTTAGCATCCCTCTCGCAGGTCGCCACAAGCTCTGTTTCAGCCCTCGTGCAAGCAGCCTCTCTGAGCGTATCCCTCTCAAGGGTTACGACAAGCTCAACCTAAGAAGTTTTACCATCAACTTCAAGATTAGTAATCCTCCCTTGAGCAGTAAGAAGCTCCCTTTTTACAGCTTCATGAGCAAGCCTCTCCCCCCTCCCCGACAGTTGAGCTCATCTGGCTAAACTGGATAGTCCTCGAAAAAAAGGCAAATAGATGCAGCTGAAACCTAAGGAAGATAAAAGAATGTTAGTATCCAATAAAGGGACAAGAGCAAGGGATAAAGAAAACCCTTACTTGGGCTAGACCTTCTAGAACATTGTCGATGATGCCCTCAGTGCCCCGAGCACCAACCTGATTGATGTTTGCTAGAAACACAAATCTCCTAAGTCGCTCCCTAACGGTCTGCATATC
>CAUOFW020003169.1:1568983-1592495 GCA_963454935.2 Ilex paraguariensis | reverse complement strand
CCCCCCCCCCCCCTCTCTCTCTTATTATTCTTCTGCCAATTGTAAATAGCAGAGAGAAACGTTAGAGAGGAATGAAAAATGATGATGGCCTTGTAGTTATGAGTATGCCTCTTAAGCTTATGATGTGCAAGGATGACCTTCACGTTAGCATTTTGTTTTTGATATTAGCAAAGCAGCTTTGTTCTTAGTTTTTATTATTCTTGGCAAATATAGTTCATAAGAAGAATCGCTCCACATATTTCACTGAAAAAAAAAAAGATTTTTGCTTCGACTCTTATTTAAGCAGCCATTGAACTTTCTTTTGCCAATCACAATGAAGGAAATTCCATAACTTTGGCATTACTCCTTCACTGGTTATTAGTATTTGTAATAGTGTGTGTGTGTGTGATTGTGGGGATGAGAGAGAGCATTTTTTCCCACGACAAAGAACCAAACAAGGACCAAATTTTGTTTAGGACACCAAAACGTATCAAATATTTGAGAATTTATTTTTAAAATATTTCAAAATATTGATCAATATATATCGAAAAGTCTTAGAATATCTCAAAATATTTTGAAGAGCAATGTTATTAGAATTTAATTTAGTGATCTAATTTATTGACCTAATTTACTATGATCTTTAGATTGATTATGAGTTTCATCAAACATTAAAATTGATGTTAATCTAATGATTTCACTAAAATTATATCTTTATATCAATAAATTAAATCAAATTTTTAAATCCAAGTAAAATTAATCTAGTCTAAAACATGTCGATTGAATTACTTTCTGAAAAGCTCTATTAGCTGTGTTCATGTACACTCCCAGAAATTTCTTGAAGGTAATTGTAGTGCCTCGTGGGTATGTACCCCCATGAGAGGACAGTCAAATGGCATTAATAGTAGAGTTTTGTCTTTCCTATTGGCTGTAACATGTAGTTGTAATTGTAATCTTTGTCTATCACACCCTCAATTTTTCTTTTAATTTTTTTGTGGACATACTGTATAATAGAAAACTATAGTTAATTATATCGAAAAACTAGTTAAAACTTACTGATATTAAAGCTATAAGGAATAATTGAGGTCTAAATTTTGAAATTGATACTAAAAAATTAATATCTATTTCAAAATTTTAATAATTAATATTTAATGATAAAAATTATACCACATCATTTAAAATTTAATAAATATAACATTTTTCATTAAAAAAAAATCCTACTATATAAAACACCTCTATCTTTTCAAAAACAGAAAAATCTCATGATTTATCCTTAGCAAGTAGTAACGAGCTTATGTCGCTCAGATTTATAACTCTGAGTAGAACCAAAAGTAGAAGCGTGCTTATCTTATTCAGATTCGTAACTCTGAGTAGAACCAAATGCAAAGGCTGAAGTATGAAATCGGTCCTTCAATCCATACATCATTCAAATTAGGACTTGCGTTTCGTCGGAGACTTAAGACTCACATCAGAGACTTAAAAACAGTTCATCCAAGCAACTGAGGTTTTATCTTACCAAACAACCACACTATTGCACCTCGGACTTCGAATCTCTGACCTCCCATTAGAAAGCTAGAGGCTCTGACCAACTGAGCTACCCCAGTTGGTTAAAACACCTTTATCAATCAAACCTTTTCAACATAAGTGAGAAGAGGCAATTCCACATCGGATAGCCTTTGAATTGTGTGTGTGTGTATAAGGTCTTCTGTCACTTCCACTTTTTTAAGTGGAAGTTTTAGAGTGATTCTTTCTTTATTCAAAAAAAGTATGAAACTTGTGTGTGTGCGTCTGCTTGACGCGTCTGTTGTGGGCTCAGTTGCATCACTCTCAAGCCCAGCCAAAAATTGGTTCGGGTAGGCCTTCGGACTTTAGTGGTGATGGGTTGGGACTATCCCACATCGGATAGCTTTTTGGTTGTATGTGTGTGTATAAGGTCTTCTACATTTCTATTTTTTAAGTAGAAGTTTCATAATGATTTTTTTTTGTTAAAAAAAAAAAAACAGAAGTGAGAAAAATCTCTTGCGCGTGCAAGTCGTGTTTAAGAGATAAGTCAGGATCAAACACTGTCGTCTACTGTTTGTTGGGATCCAGAGGAAAATAGGTTTGGAATTTTTTTTATTAATTCAATTAATCTTTTTTTATCCAATTAAAAAAAATTCATATTAAGACTAAAGAATTCATAAAATATAAATTTCTCTTGACTTAATATAAAGATAATCGTCAAATTATAAATTTAGAATATCTGAATTTATAACTTATTTATTTTTCGACCGAGAAAGCACGGTATTGAAGTCGGTATTTATAACTATTAATTAATGATTATAAATAAAACAATTATAAAGGACGCTATATGGTAATGCTGCCCTTCTTTCTCCTGTGGGTCAGGTACTGTACGGCGCAGGCCTGAAACCACCTAATCTAAATTTTGTTTCGGCCAATCGTGAGCTTCCACGGGCCAACAAGACCAAACAAAGTTTGATTGGTCAAAGGCAGCCTGACTTCACCCACGTGCGTCAGCCCTACATCAACCTTATCCATGGGCCATGACCCCCAACACGTTTGATTCTTTTCCAATTACAAGGATGGGCCCAACCAAGGCCGACCAAGGACACACGTGCATCAGCGTTCTCACCTACTCTAATTTTATTTTTTTAACAACGATGTTTTGGTCAGATTCCCCGAACATGAATTAATTATTTTCTCAGTTCGATTAAATATATATTATTCATGTCAGAATTAAGATATTTATGAAAAATAATTCACTCATAACCCAATTCAATAAATTTTTAAAATTCAAATTTAAAATGTTTGAGTTTATAACTCATCACCCAGTATAATTATTCAATAATAACCAATAATCAATATTTTATTTTGTTCATTATTTTGGACATCTAAGAAATAAAAACGTTTTGCTCTATTGTAAAAATGTTTCAATGTATCTTGAAAACATAATAAAAATGAATAAAAAATTTAATAATTAATTTTTTAAAATATTGATCGAAATACACTAAAACATCTTGAATCATTCTAAAACAATTATGTAAACGCGGTAAAATATTACGAAATATCTCAAAATATTAGAATTTTAATTATATCACTGATTCATTTTGGTCCTTTTTAAAATGAAAATGTTTCAGCTGTTTCGAAATGAAATTTTAATCATTAATAATAACTCATCAAATAGGTAAAATAGATCTCACTTTTTCAAATAAGTACTTTATATGAAAAATAATAATAACTCCATATAAAAAATGGAGTTGCACTTGCTCACTTATTTATTTATTATTAAAAAATTATATCATGTAAATAGTATAACCGTTAAAATAAATATTTACTTCACCATCTTATGTCTGCAATTATGCACACATGACCACCCCTCCCCCCACCCTCCCCGGGAAAAAAAATCTCCTTTTTTTGAGGCACCCTTTCTACAAATCCAACTATTTTTACTGAAAATTCTATGATGCACACGGCCACATGATACATCTCCTTAATACCTTATAACACAGTGACCAATGCTTACAATTTAATTCAGACTTATTTATAATCACATGTAGATTTAATTATGACGTAATATGCAAATATAATGCATAGCGTTCCAATTATTTCATACCTTTTGATGATATCTCAGACAAGCCTTAACTGTGAGTTTAGGTCAAGAGGTCAAGAAAGACACGAAAAACTCAGGGAATCAGGAGTGGAACTCCTCTTGGGGAGATCGTAACTGAACCGATCAGGAAATATCTGGATGACTGCAGAAATTGGGCCCCATGCATGAAACTCTCAACCAACCAAGATTCTCTCCTAAAATTAAGGAGGATCCCATGAATAATGGGCAAAGATCTCAGCTGAAATCCCACGGAATAGGGGACAGTCTTATAAATACTATGTAACACCTCATCGAGAGGGAGGGAAAAAAAAGGAAAAAGTCTAATCAGATTGTGCACTGTCTTGTATTACATTCAAATAATCAATAAGAAATGAGCAAGAGCCTCCATTTGAGAGTGGATTAGCCGAGTTCTAGGGTCGGTGAACCACTATATTCCAACCGTGCAAATTTCTCTATCTCCTAAGAAACACTTCATCACTGTCATTACGAAGTTAACAGTATAACTTCACCATAGTCCCACACACTCTATTCACTCGCATCAGTTTGACATCATCACCTTTTTTTGGGCTTTGTTTTATATAATTTTTTTTTTCTTTCAATATGAATAAACTTTAATTATTTGAATAATTTCAATAAAAATGGCAAAATAAAAGAAGAAAGAAAGAAGAATAAGAACTATTTGAACAACATGAACAATTTTGTCTCTTACTCTATCACCGACTACTGACTGAGCATTCACACTTAAATAAATAGGATTTGTTTCTATAAGAAGAATTTTGATTCCAACAGTTAAAAGATAAAAATTGATTGGCTAAGATTGAACCATCTCATCAACTCTGAGCCCTCGTTAAATGCACGAGTAACTATTGCGGTTAGGAGTATTCGAATTTACTTACGCGTCAACTAAAAANTTGATCAAATTTTAAAATTAAATCAAGAATTCAAATGACATGACACGTGACTATTTGAAGTCTTTATTAAGGCACAAATAACATGATATCATTTAAAAAAGTCCAAGTCAAATGACATGTGATTTAAGTTTTTGATTTGATCCTAAAATTAGATCAATAACATTACTTTTCGTAGAAACTAGCTTTCCTTTGTCATTTATGGCCGACCAGNGCGTCAACTAAAAATAAGTCATTTGTAATGAAATTAAAAAATTGATGAGTGATAAATATTTTATGGTTTGTCTCGAAGGAAATTACGAAATTTTAAACTCATAATATATGGGGTTACAGTTTATCACTGTCTCGACTGGGCTATCCANACAGGTCATTTGTAATGAAATTAAAAAATTAATGAGTGATAAATATTTTATGGTTTGTCTCGAAGGAAATTACGAAATTTTAAACTCATAATATATGGGGTTACAGTTTATCACTGTCTCGACTGGGCTATCCATTGGAGATAAATAATCAAGTTTTGACAGTTCATTTCTCATTCTATGATTCTTTTAGGTAAAAATGTCAAATCTCTAGCGACTTGTTTGGTATGCATTTTTAAAAATGGTATCTGAAAATAACTTTTTAGAAAAGTTTTAAGAAAGTATTTTTTGATATTTTTATATTACAAAATGTGTTTGGTTATATGATTTTGAAAATAATTTTAAAANATTTCTCATTCTATGATTCTTTTAGGTAAAAATGTCAAATCTCTAGCGACTTGTTTGGTATGCATTTTTAAAAATGGTATCTGAGAATAATTTTTTAGAAAAGTTTTAAGAAAGTATTTTTTCATATTTTTATATTACAAAATGTGTTTGGTTATATGATTTTGAAAATAATTTTAAAAAACAAAAAATAATAAAACATATTTGAACAATGATCCATAAAAATCAAATTTTAACTTGTCATTTCTAATAAAAAAAAAAACTTATCACTCCAGTCAGGCAATCACATCTACCGCCTTCTCAAATAGCAACTCTCTCCCTCCATTATCTTTTCACACAACAAGTCTCATTCTCTCTCCATTATCTTCTCACACGATAACTATCTCTTTCTCCATTATCTTCTCACCCAGAAAAAACAAACACTAAGTCATCGCACATCGCCCACACACACCCACACACTCACATACATCACACAATACATATGTATATATATACACACACCCATAGATCTGTGTATATATACAGATCTGAACACAGATCTGTAAATATACACAGATCTGAACACAGATCTGTAAATATACACAGATCTGCTGCGCAGAAAGAGAGGAGATGAGTTCTCACGTAGACACACTCACACAAACATGCATAGATCTGTGTATGCTCAAGTTTGTGTATATACACAGTCTGAAGCTGGATTAGAGAGAGGGAGGGAGAGATGGAAAGTTGCGAAAAAGAGAGAGCGCGGTGGAGAAGATGAACAGTCGGTCACCCTTTTTTGTCTTCAACGAAACTCGAACGGAAAACGTCATTAATTTGGAGATAATATTTCCCGTGTTTTCAATTTACCTTAGAAAACAGTGAGAACACCGTTTTATTATTCTCTAAAATTACACTTCAAGTCTCAGAATTTTTAAAAAGTTGGAGAACAAAAAATTAACCAAACAACATCTCCCTTGTTTTAGAGATTTGAGAACAAAAAATTGTTTTGTAAACACAAGCCAAATAAGCCCTAAATTTTTTGGAAATTCATAGGACTTTGTCGTATTCGGTGCAGTGAGAGTATAAACATGGGGTTGTAGTCAAGAATAGAGTAAATGAGGCATCGAAGCAGTGATCCATTCCTCCATTAAGACAGTCAAATTTGATAGGCAGAGCTATTTATGTTGGATCCGAGTGAATTAATAACGAGGTCCCAAACCTACTATTGCTTTCACTTATTTTGAGGATGGTCCTACTAGTGTAATATGAGCCTCTCAATTGACTTGTTTAGTCAAGAGACATCATCAACTTATGATCCTTTTCGGGGATAAGCAATTACTTCTGGGTTCGAGTGACATTTCACCCCTAACTATAATTCATGCATTAATTCTTTAATATCAATTGGTTTGGACCCCTACTTAATTTCACCCAAACTTCATCTTGATTATGATCACCCAAGTTCGGGTCTATAAACTGTGACAATTGCGCTATCTTTTTGGGTGGTTCGAATGAGAGTGCAGGGGGTGTTTTTGGGTACCTCCATTTAATTAAGTTAGTGGAATTGAATTGAGCTTCCAAAAGTCCAGTCTGATCTTGACCCAAACTTCATCTTGATTATGATCACCCAAGTTTGGGTCTATAAACTGTGACAATTGCGCTATCTTTTTGGGTGGTTCGAATGAGAGTGCAGGGGGTGTTTTTGGGCACCTCCATTTAATTAAGTTGGTGGAATTGATTTGANTTTGTGTATATATACAGATCTGAACACAGATCTGTAAATATACACAGATCTGAACACATATCTGTAAATATACACAGATCTGCTGCGCAGAAAGACAGGAGATGAGTTCTCACGTAGACACACTCACACAAACATGCATAGATCTGTGTATGNGTGCCGGAAATGGGGTCACACTGTCTGATGGAGTTGCATGTACAACTTTAACCCATTGTAAGGGTAACCAAAGTCCAACTTGTAAATGGATGAAATATGGTCTACAACCGAGCGTCACTAAGTTACAACTGNGTTTCGAATGAGAGTGCAGGGGGTGTTTTTGGGTACCTCCATTTAATTAAGTTAGTGGAATTGAATTGAGCTTCCAAAGGTCCAGTCTGATCTTGACCCAAACTTCATCTTGATTATGATCACCCAAGTTTTGGGTCTATAAATTGTGACAATTGCGCTATCTTTTTGGGTGGTTCGAATGAGAGTGCAGGGGGTGTTTTTGGGCACCTCCATTTAATTAAGTTGGTGGAATTGAATTGAGCTTCCAAAGGTCCAGTCTGATCTCATTTGGGTGCAGCTCTATAGCAATTTTTGTACAGGCATCAGTTTAATTCACAGTGAGGCCGGCAAGGCTTGGATCCAATTTTATAGGCGCCGGAAATGGGGTCACACTGTCTGATGGAGTTGCATGTACAACTTTAACCCATTGTAAGGGTAACCTAAGTCCAACTTGTAAATGGATGAAATATGGTCTACAACCGAGCGTCACTAAGTTACAACTGGGGCAGAGATTTTCAGAAAACATAGACTTAAGCTTTCTTAAATAGGAGATTTTAACTGGCCAGTCTGTTTCTGGTCTTTTTTGTGGTGCTATTTTAATGGTATATAACACCTATATTGTGCAGATAATCAAAGCGATCCCGAGAAATAATGGATGAAGAAGTTTTCCAAATGTAACCTCGGAAAAAAAACACATTATTCTGTCAACAATATTTTCCAAATGAGACATAGTCAGAACCTCTTACCCTGAGCTTAGTCACAACTGCTGAAAAAATAACTCAAATATGCAAAGGTCTGATGCGTTTGAACCTAACGGAAACTTCCTCTCATATCCACTGTTACCTATTGTTACATGTTTCGTTTGATCTGCCGTCCNGCGCCGGAAATGGGGTCACACTGTCTGATGGAGTTGCATGTACAACTTTAACCCATTGTAAGGGTAACCTAAGTCCAACTTGTAAATGGATGAAATATGGTCTACAACCGAGCGTCACTAAGTTACAACTGGGGCAGAGATTTTCAGAAAACATAGACTTAAGCTTTCTTAAATAGGAGATTTTAACTGGCCAGTCTGTTTCTGGTCTTTTTTGTGGTGCTATTTTAATGGTATATAACACCTATATTGTGCAGATAATCAAGCGATCCCGAGAAATAATGGATGAAGAAGTTTTC
This sequence comes from Ilex paraguariensis, assembly GCA_963454935.2. NCBI lineage: Eukaryota > Viridiplantae > Streptophyta > Magnoliopsida > Aquifoliales > Aquifoliaceae > Ilex > Ilex paraguariensis. The sequence continues at coordinate 1,584,140 of CAUOFW020003169.1, read as the reverse complement.
CAAATGTAACCTCGGAAAAAAACACATTATTCTGTCAACAATATTTTCCAAATGAGACATAGTCAGAACCTCTTACCCTGAGCTTAGTCACAACTGCTGAAAAAATAACTCAAATATGCAAAGGTCTGATGCGTTTTAACCCAACGGAAACTTCCTCTCATATCCACTGTTACCTATTGTTACATGTTTCGTTTGATCTGCCGTCCTGGATAGCCAAAAGAATTATAAGAAAGTCAACGAGGAAGTTGATTAACAGAGCCTGAATGACAATATAAAAATTTTGAAGACTTGGTACGTTCAATTACCCTAGATGTGTATTGAATTTATAGCATAATTAGACTGATTCAAGGTTCGAACATGTCAATGACCCTTGAACTATATAAACAACATTACCATTCTTAGATTTTCACAAGTTAGCAAGTGTTCCATAGCAATTGNATGAGAGTGCAGGGGGTGTTTTTGGGTACCTCCATTTAATTAAGTTAGTGGAATTGAATTGAGCTTCCAAAGGTCCAGTCTGATCTTGACCCAAACTTCATCTTGATTATGATCACCCAAGTTTTGGGTCTATAAATTGTGACAATTGCGCTATCTTTTTGGGTGGTTCGAATGAGAGTGCAGGGGGTGTTTTTGGGCACCTCCATTTAATTAAGTTGGTGGAATTGAATTGAGCTTCCAAAGGTCCAGTCTGATCTCATTTGGGTGCAGCTCTATAGCAATTTTTGTACAGGCATCAGTTTAATTCACAGTGAGGCCGGCAAGGCTTGGATCCAATTTTATAGGCGCCGGAAATGGGGTCACACTGTCTGATGGAGTTGCATGTACAACTTTAACCCATTGTAAGGGTAACCTAAGTCCAACTTGTAAATGGATGAAATATGGTCTACAACCGAGCGTCACTAAGTTACAACTGGGGCAGAGATTTTCAGAAAACATAGACTTAAGCTTTCTTAAATAGGAGATTTTAACTGGCCAGTCTGTTTCTGGTCTTTTTTGTGGTGCTATTTTAATGGTATATAACACCTATATTGTGCAGATAATCAAGCGATCCCGAGAAATAATGGATGAAGAAGTTTTCCAAATGTAACCTCGGAAAAAAACACATTATTCTGTCAACAATATTTTCCAAATGAGACATAGTCAGAACCTCTTACCCTGAGCTTAGTCACAACTGCTGAAAAAATAACTCAAATATGCAAAGGTCTGATGCGTTTTAACCCAACGGAAACTTCCTCTCATATCCACTGTTACCTATTGTTACATGTTTCGTTTGATCTGCCGTCCTGGATAGCCAAAAGAATTATAAGAAAGCCAACGAGGAAGTTGATTAACAGAGCCTGAATGACAATATAAAAATTTTGAAGACTTGGTACGTTCAATTACCCTGGATGTGTATTGAATTTATAGCATAATTAGACTGATTCAAGGTTCGAACATGTCAATGACCCTTGAACTATATAAACAACATTACCATTCTTAGATTTTCACAAGTTAGCAAGTGTTCCATAGCAATTGCCTAAATAATCGAAGCAAAATGAAGAAGACGGTAGCTGAAATTCTTTCATATGTCGCCCTATGGGCTGTGGTTTCCTCTCTTGCATATGNGCCAACGAGGAAGTTGATTAACAGAGCCTGAATGACAATATAAAAATTTTGAAGACTTGGTACGTTCAATTACCCTGGATGTGTATTGAATTTATAGCATAATTAGACTGATTCAAGGTTTGAACATGTCAATGACCCTTGAACTATATAAACAACATTACCATTCTTAGATTTTCACAAGTTAGCAAGTGTTCCATAGCAATTGTAATCGAAGCAAAATGAAGAAGACGGTAGCTGAAATTCTTTCATATGTCGCCCTATGGGCTGTGGTTTCCTCTCTTGCATATGCCTCTGATCCCAGTCCTCTTCAGGACTTCTGTGTTGCTGTCAATGATTCTAAAGCTGCTGGTACATGATGTTCCCCTCCATTTCTAAGCTTGGTAGAAATATTTGTATCAATCTAAATTTCCTTTTTATCGTCTGCTAATGCTTGCCAATTTTACTGTTTCTGTGCAGTGTTTGTGAATGGGAAATTTTGCCAGGATCCAAAGATGGCCACGGCTAATGATTTTTTCTTCCCCGGGCTCAACGTACCTAGTAACACGTCTAATAAACTCGGGTTCATGGTCAATCTAGTAACAGTTGCTCAAATTGGTGGACTANGTCAACGAGGAAGTTGATTAACAGAGCCTGAATGACAATATAAAAATTTTGAAGACTTGGTACGTTCAATTACCCTAGATGTGTATTGAATTTATAGCATAATTAGACTGATTCAAGGTTCGAACATGTCAATGACCCTTGAACTATATAAACAACATTACCATTCTTAGATTTTCACAAGTTAGCAAGTGTTCCATAGCAATTGCCTAAATAATCGAAGCAAAATGAAGAAGACGGTAGCTGAAATTCTTTCATATGTCGCCCTATGGGCTGTGGTTTCCTCTCTTGCATATGCCTCTGATCCCAGTCCTCTTCAGGACTTCTGTGTTGCTGTCAATGATTCTAAAGCTGCTGGTACATGATGTTCCCCTCCATTTCTAAGCTTGGTAGAAATATTTGTATCAATCTAAATTTCCTTTTTATCGTCTGCTAATGCTTGCCAATTTTACTGTTTCTGTGCAGTGTTTGTGAATGGGAAATTTTGCCAGGATCCAAAGATGGCCACGGCTAATGATTTTTTCTTCCCCGGGCTCAACGTACCTAGTAACACGTCTAATAAACTCGGGTTCATGGTCAATCTAGTAACAGTTGCTCAAATTGGTGGACTAAACACCCTTGACATTTCAATAGCACGCCTTGATTTTGCACCATATGGCCTCGACCCTCCTCATACACACCCTCGTGCTAGCGAGATCCTCACTGTTGTGGAAGGTGCCCTCTATGTGGGATTTGTTACTTCCAACCCCGACAATCGTCTCATAAGCAAGGTCCTATACAAAGGAGATGTGTTTGTGTTCCCTATTGGTCTCATTCACTTCCAGCTAAATGTTGGAAACACACCTGCAGTGGCTATTGCCGCATTGAGCAGTCAGAATCCAGGAGTAAACACCATTGCAAATGCAGTGTTCGGGTCGAAGCCACCTATCTCTGTTGATGTTCTCACCAAGGCCTTCCAGGTTGACAAAAATGTGGTTAACTATCTTCAAGCTCAGTTCTGATAACAATGGCCGCTGAAAAGACATTTACATGATTGCTATTTCAAAGTTTATTAATTGTTTGAATAGAGAAGTGCACACTTTGCACATCACAAAATAAAATGAAGCTATTTTTATGACATACAAAATCTCTCTCTCTGTGAGTGTATTTCAATATCACGGAATGAGTTTCAAATATATTGCAGGACATATCACAAGCATTTTTCATTCCCAATCTCTGCAATGTTCAATCAAAAGCAACCAGAAAAAGTGTAATTATTTTTTATAAAATTCAAGTACTAATTGTTCCCTTTTAACATACTAATAACTTCACAAGCGATGACTATGCAAGCATATTCACATGTTTCTTTAGAAAAGGGCTCAACCAGTTGACCCACATGTACTTTGGCCCCACAGAAAATAAATAAATATTTATTTAAACTAGGCAGGGGCCGCGTGAACACAGGCCCCTGCTGTCGCAAATTATGAAATAGGGTCCAACACTTGGAAGTGCAATGGAAGTCACCATGCTAAGCCATGGGGCTTCTTGATCACCCATTGACTCAGTCCAGGTAAGAATGTTTCTCAACTTACTTTGTCCCTATTCATAATCCCCTTTGGTGTCCCAACTCTGCCATCTTCTTTGATGTGGGAATAAAACCACAGCTCTGAATGCACCCAAGTGGTCTCACCCTATAGTCTTTACCTCTCTTTTTGAAAGAGTTTGCAAGTTGTATTTCATGGGCGATGTTGCAGATTGTTTTTAGATTTATGAAACTTAGAATTTCTGAAGTGGATATTCAATCCAACTTGTACTTAATAACAAGGATGAGTCTACCGATTCGGTTCCATGTTGAAATTTCATCCCAATCATTAATTTTAGTTTGGATGATTTACAACTATTTATTAAAAAAATAATAGAATAAAAAAATTTGTTCCCGACAAGTTTTAATTGGATAAAAAATAAAGGTATGGTACCCAAAAAATATATTTTGGTACCAGAAGCTCACCTTGATAACAGTGGTGCATTTTGAAGAGCTTCTTTCCTCCAATATAATCATAGCAATTTGTGCATAACTATATCTTGGTTCTTTGCATTCGGTTGAATCCCTAAAAGAGTGGCATTTTAGCGTAAAATCAGTTGTTTAGTTATCACCAACAATGGAAACTCAATTTCCTCTTGGCTACATCTAACTCTCTCTCGAGTCATGAAAAGTTTTTGTGTCACCTCCATGTCCAATCAAGCTGACTATTCTCAAAGCCTGCCAATTAGTTGATTATAGATACATGGTTGATTTTCTGCAATAGATCGAGATAGTTGAACCACGGCGGATGTTGTCTGATTTACTCCTACAACAGAGAATTGTGTGTCCAGTGTATCTCCTCTAATGCCTAAGTCAATAAGTGCACCAAGGGGGAGGGATGAAGTCTTTTTTGTACTAGATTGCTCGTGAATGCGTACATGAGACCCAACTCATTAGGGTATTTATTCCTTATAATAGGGTGATGTAACAATATAGGCGTCCCATCCCACGCGGTCGAGGGAGCCTTCATAGTTGCAATCATTAGTGAGCTACACTCTTCTCGAACCCCATAACTACTAGGTTGTAGGAGGTCAACGTCAACTCGAGGTCAAATCCTGTAATGATTAGCCAGTTCGGGATGCCGAGCACTCATTGCACGTCCCCCAACATTTAATTATCTTTACAAGTCATTTATTGAGTTGTGCCGAGTACTTATCACGGTCCTCCAAATCATTAAATGTACTCTCCAGAGAAAGATCAACGTCAGTCAAAACCATACTGTTATCCGGATCTCCTAGGATAGTGGTGTAGTCTTATTTGACCGACTGATTTCTCTGTGGCCTATCACTGGTGGGCCCTGGTGTTAAATGCTCAGTCCTATGAATCTCTTTTTACCTTTCCCATGATAAGCAATATCTTCTCGGATCCTGGCCTTGGGAGCGATTCACTTTCTCGGTGCTCCAATGTTTGCGTCCACCTGTCATGCTCTAATACGAATGTGACTTCATGTCCCGTCAATAGACATATTTTAGTTTATGGTCATAGATATGTCAAATGGCCGCGAACCCTAAAATCTTATCACGGCAAGGGATGAACAAAAATCCATGACTTGAATCCTTTATGTTTTCCATCCGCTCATGAGGAATTGCCAATATAGTTGCTCTACAAAGTGTTCGTGATGAACCATAAAGCTATCATGAGTTTTGGTCGATTTTATTCCAAGTACAACAGAAAATCTTCCACCATTAAGAGTGCAAAACAAGGTCAAGAATTAAACGAAATGAGTTTGTTTGAGTAATTAAGGAGTTGCCTACCTTTAGGCATAACTTTGAGTTCGAATCTCACCAACTAAATAGCAATCCCCTTCCATTATACTTTCGAGTTCATCAAATCTGTCATCATACATAAATAAAATTAATGTCAAGAAGTTACACACTCTATTTGCCAAAAAAAAAAAATTGCAAACTCAAGTCAACAAACGAATATGCAAGAATAAGAATTTAAAATTTACGTAGTGACTAAAAATTTTATATAATTTGAAATTTCAAGATGACTTGTTCATTACCATGAAAAACATTAGCTGATAATTGACATACGAGTACGAAACTAAGTTCCGTTTCGAAATATTCAAAACCTTATCATTTCCATTAGAACCGAAGTGATTGAATATGTAAATTTCTATATTTCGAGGTGTTTCAACATAGATTAATATGTTTTGAAAAAAAATATTCACACTTTTTTATTTGTTTTCAAATTATTTTCAAAACTTTTCTATTTTTAATTTCATCGAAACTATCTGTCAAAACGAAATTTCAATCATGGAGGGATTCTCATTTCAAATGGCTTCAGAAATCTACTTAAGAAATTAAAGTTATCCTATGTCCAAANCGAGGTGTTTCAACATAGATTAATATGTTTTGAAAAAAAATATTCACACTTTTTTATTTGTTTTCAAATTATTTTAAAAACTTTTCTATTTTTAATTTCATCGAAACTATCTGTCAAAACGAAATTTCAATCATGGAGGGATTCTCATTTCAAATGGCTTCAGAAATCTACTTAAGAAATTAAAGTTATCCTATGTCCAAATTGTGTGAATGAACTCCACTCAAGTACAACATAAAACTTCAACACAAATGTAAAATTATTGAACCCCGACTGCAGGAGGCCTAAAAAAAACAACCCATTCTCATGGGTCTAATAGTAGTTCTTGANCCACTCAAGTACAACATAAAACTTCAACACAAATGTAAAATTATTGAACCCCGTCTGCAGGAGGCCTAAAAAAAACAACCCATTCTCATGGGTCTAATAGTAGTTCTTGATCTTAATTGACAACCAAGAAAGCTTAGGTGCAAACTATCAAATCAAGTTCTTCCTTGCAATTAGAATGTTTAGAGAATTGCTACAGCCTATAATAGTGATTTTAACTCATTGCGAGCGCTCAACTAAAAAGGCTATTACCCAATTTAATTTCCGTTAGTACATTGTAAAACTTGGACATTATTACACAAAATAACTACTATTAGATTCAAACGCACAACCTCATAATTGTCGACCAACTACTATCCTAAACATGGGCTCATGCTCAATTTTATGCAACATATGTGCATAATTAGATGTTAATAGTACATATCATCTATATTTCCAGATAAGCATACGACCTTGAGAAAAACATATGAAGAAGCTGTCAAAAATTGAAAATCCGATTTAGCCTTTTTCTATCAACAAGATTTTCCAGAAAACATGGACTTGAGCTTTCCTACATAGGAGTTTTTAACTAGCCAGTCTGTTTGTGGTGCTAGTAAATGTTATATTTCACCCACGTTTTCAAAGCAACCTCAAGAAAAATGGATGAAGAAGCTGTCAAATTCGAAAACTAATTTAAAACATTTTTCTATCAACAAGATTTTCCAAATGAGACATAGTCAGAACCTCTAATCCTGAGGCTTAGTCACAACTGCAGAAAAAATAACTCCAATATGCAAAGGTCTGATGATATCCACTCTCATGTATCGTTACGTGTGTTTCGCTTGATCCGCCGTCCTAGAAAGACAAAAGAATGGTAAGAAAGCAAATGAGGTAGTTGATTGATAGAGTTTGAAATGGCGTTGTTCAGATTGACAATAAAAGAGTTCTGAAGACTTGGTAAGTTTAATTACCCTGCATGTATACTGATTTTGATCACAATTAGACTGATTCAACATCTGAACATGTTATGACTCTTGAACAATATATACAACGTTAACATGCTTAGATTTTCCACAGTTAACAAGATTAATCCTCTTGTTCCAAATCGATTGCCTAAATAATCGAAGCAATATGAAGACAACGGTAGCTGAAATTCTTGCATATGTCGCCTTTTGGGCTATGGTTTCCTTTCTTGCATATACCTCTGATCCCAGTCCTCTTCAGGACTTCCGTGTTGCTGTCAATGATTCCAAAGCTGCTGGTACATCACATTCTTTTCAATTAAGAGCCTTAATAGAAATATTTTTATCAATCTAAACTTCCTTTTTATCATCTGCTAATGCTTGCTAATTTTACGGTTTCTGTTCAGTGTTTGTGAATGGAAAATTCTGCTAGGACCCAAAGATGGCCACGGCTAATGATTTTTTTCTTCCCTGGACTCAACATATCTAGTAACACATCTAATAAACTCGGGTCCATGGTCACGCCAGTAATAGTTGCTCAAATTGGTGGACTAAACACCCTTGGCATTTCGATGGCATACCTTGATTTTGCACCATATGGCCTCAATCCTCCTCACACACACCCTTGCGGTACCGAGATCCTCACTGTCATGGAAGGCGCGCTCTATGTGGGATTTGTTACTTCCAACCCCAACAATCGTCTCACAAGCAAGGTCCTATGCCAAGGAGATGTGTTTGTGTTCCCTATTGGTCTGATTCATTTCCAGCTAAATGTTGGAAACACACCAGCAGTGGCAATTGGCGCGCTGAGCAATCAAAATCCCGGAGTAATCACCATTGCAAATGCAGTGTTCAAGTCGAAGCCACCTATCTCTGTTGATGTTCTCACCGAGGCCTTCCAAGTTGACAAAAATGTGGTTAACTATCTTCAAGTTCAGTTATGGATTGATAACAATGGCCACCAAAAACACATTTGCATGATTGCTATTTCGAAGTTTATTTATTGTTTGAATAAAGAAGTGCACATTTTGCACACCATAAAATAAAATGAAACTATTTTTATGACATACCGAATCTCTCTCTCTGAGCGTATTTTTCAAGACCATGGAATGCGTTTCAATGGTAATGCATGGCATATCACAAACATTTTTCATTCCCAAATCTCTGCAATGTTCAATCAAAAGCAACCNTCTGAGCGTATTTTTCAAGACCATGGAATGCGTTTCAATGGTAATGCATAACATATCACAAACATTTTTCATTCCCAAATCTCTGCAATGTTCAATCAAAAGCAACCAGAAAGTGTAATTGGTTTAATAAAAAGTCAAGTAAATTCCCTTTAAACCTACTAATAGCTTCACATGCTTTGACTATGCAAGCATNCCAGAAAGTGTAATTGGTTTAATAAAAAGTCAAGTAAATTCCCTTTAAACCTACTAATAGCTTCACATGCTTTGACTATGCAAGCATATTAATACGAATAATGCTATACTTCCTAAATTATATCCCAAAAACAATCATCCCAAATGATTTGGCACCATCACACACCACATACTGGGCCCCTAAATCAACAGTTTCATAAAGTGTGTGGTATGTGAAGATGCCAACTCAATTGTGATGAGTTTTCTGGAATATAAGGAAGCATAGTATTACTCTATTAACATATTTCTTTAAAAAAAAGGCTTAACCAATTGGCCCAAAGGTACCTCAAAGATTTGGCCACACAGAAAATAAACAAATCATCATCTAAATTGGGTAGGGGCCGCGCGAACGCTAGCCCCCATTGCCACATTAATACTGCATATCCGAGGTGGTGAACTCATCTGTAATCCGTCTGTGGGGAGGGAAGTGCAATGTAAGTCACCAACCTAGGCCACGGGCCTTCTTGATCACTCATTGACCCCATCCATGTAAGTATATTTTGTATCTTCTTACTTTGTCTCTCTTCATAATCCCCTCTGGTTTTCAACTCTACCATCTTCTTTCGTTATGGCAATAAAATCACAGCTCCGAGTGCACCCACTTGGCTAACTGGCCTCACCCACTAGTTCGTACCACTTTTTGTAAAAGAGTTTGCAAGTTGTTTTAGATTTATGATACTTAGAATTTCTGAAGTGGATATTCAATCCTACTTGTACTTAATAACAGGGATGAGACTACCGATTCGGTTCCATGCCGATGTAAAGGTTTGGTATCCAATAAATATATTTTGGTACCGACACCCGACCTTGATAACAGTGGTGTATTTTAAAGGGCATCTTTCCTCCGACGTAATCATGACAATTTGTGCATAACTATATTTTTTGATGAGACTTTTCTGAAATACTCTATGATGAAGACATGTGTCCTCGGTATTACCAAAAAACACTGTTGATAAGATCAAGCACCATCGGCGCATAAAGGTCCTCGCCCCCGAGGTACTCGTCATATAGGATCATGCATTCAGTATGTTCTACAACCGACACGTGGCCTCGGTCTGATATGGTACCTCGGTCGGTATCCCTCCCTCGGTTCCGAGATGAGCCTCTCCTCGGTGCCGAGGTGTACCCGTCCTAGACGCCTCCTCTACTCCAGGATAAGCTATTGACGTACAGGTCATTAGCCTAGGCTATTCATCATGACCTCGTCTTACACAATTAGTGTCAGAACGTACTGGAATGCAGGGGCCACAGCCAATGAGGGATGGACGCGTGGCATATGATATCACATCGAAGACAGAGAAACCGCATGTCGTTGCTGACACACGACTTGGGAAAGCAAACTATTAATTACACCATTCCCTTGATGAGACCGCATTCAATGCGGTAAGGCTCGGAAATGAAAGGCAATAAATGCTCCTAATACAGAGCATTTATTGCATCCTCCCCGAGAGGAGTACATTGTACCGTCGGCATCCCGATGACCCAGCATTGATTGCTCGGGACCCCGAGCAGTTAAGAAGAGAAGACATTCCTCATCAGAATCAGTGCGCACACTGCCTGTACCTAATGATCACCTACTGACTACACTGACAGCAATCATGAGCTTTTGAGATATAAATACTCCTTGCAAAAGGCAAGACGGGTATGCAACAAAAAACTCTTTACTACAATACACACTCAGCATTTTCTCCTTCCTCTCTCTTTCTCAAAGACTGATTAGATCGTCGGAGGGGATACGCCGGAAAACACTCCGGCGCCCTTTTAACTTGTTCTTCTTTGTTCCAGGAACCTCTTTCAGCCTTACAGGATCGTTCTTCCGCTACCCCAGGGTCTCCCGTTGCTATTTCAGGTTACCAACGGACCTCGCAGGCTGTTCCAAGCAGCGTGGTTGGTCACTCAACTGGCTCACTCGAGTTCACCAAGGGAGAGATCTGTTCTCGTTTTTTATATTGTGCAGGATCTTNCCAAGCAACGTGGTTGGTCACTCAACTGGCTCACTCGAGTTCACCAAGGGAGAGATCTGTTCTCGTTTTTATATTGTGCAGGATCTTGCACGCACATCTTTCTTCTTCGCATTTCGTTGAATCCCTAAAACAGTAGCATTTTAGCGTAAAATCAGTTGTTTAGTTACCACCATCAATGAGAATTCGATTTCCACTCGGCTGCATCAAACTCTCTCTCGAGCCATGGAAAGTTTTTTTATTTTATTTTTGTGTCACCTCCATGTTCAATAAGTCTGACAATTCTCAAAACTTGTCAATTAGTTGATCATAGACATATTTTATTTTATAGTTACAGACATATCAAGTTATGGTCATGGACTCCCAACTATTATCACGGCGAGGGATGAATAAAAGTCCATAACTCAGATTTTGTATGTTTTCCATCCACTCATGAGGAATTGCCAATATAGTTGCTCTACAAAGTGTTGTTGATGAACCATATAGCTATCATGAGTGTTAGTTGATTTTATTCCAAGTATAACGACAAATCTTCCACCATTAAGAGTGCAAAACAAAGCCAAACATTGAGCGAAATGAGTTTGTTTGAGTGATTAAAGAGCTGTCTACCTTTAGGCATAACTTGAGTTTTAGTCTCACCAACTATATAGAAATTCCCTTCCACTATACTCTCAAGAGTAGATCAAATCTATCATCATACATAAATAATATTAGGATCTTTCTATGGTACCGACTTTTACCTTTTCGGTATGATACCAAAAAATAAATATCCATCATTGATCCATAATCAAGGAGATACAATCGTTGATTATATTTAAAATACTATTTAACCTTTTACCGGCTACCCACTCGATAGGTTTGAGGCTTGACAAATTCATAGATAAATTCAAACAAGGACGAAGAAGACGGGGAAATAAGAAGATAGAGTTGCAAAAAAAAATTTAACCCTATGAATCATTTAAAAGATTANAGACAAGGACGAAGAAGACGGGGAAATAAGAAGATAGAGTTGCAAAAAAAAATTTAACCCTATGAATCATTTAAAAGATTATAAATTAATTAGTAGGTTGAGATTATATTAGTCTTATATTTAATAAAAAAATACACTTAAAACTTTTTAAAATAAGATTATCATGTTTTTGGACAACGTTACAATAGATTGGGTAAGAATACAACGCATTGAGAGTAAAATTACCAATTTTGGGTAAGAATATTACTTTTTTTTTTTGGTAAAAATACCACTTTTTTTGGGTAATATTACCACTTCTTTTGGTAAGATTACCATTTTTTAAAGCTAAGGTTATCACTTTTGGGGTAAGGTTACTGATGGGATAAAAATACAACCAGATTACAACTCTTTGAGTAATAATACCACTTTTGGGGGCAAGGTTACCATTTTTTTAATAAAATTACCACCGTTAAAATTGGTGAGGCTACCAATTTTTGGCCCAAGTTTACCCCTGATTGGGTAAGAACACAACTTTTGGGGTAAGAATACTATTTTTCAGGTAAGTTTACCATCTTTTTGGTAAAATTAACACTGGATAAAATTACCACTTATTTTGGATAAGATTTAACATTTTTTTTTTGTAAATTTAACACTTTTTTATTTTCTTAAAATCATGGCTGGTCTTAGACCAAGCTTACCAATCTTAAATAAGGACTGATCATGTTTAGTGATCAAGTTTATCGATCACGCATACAACTAAATCAAGACTAGTCTTGTTATGTTTAAGGATCAAGCTTATCGATCCAACTAAAAGCAAGATCTTTCATCACATTACCCAAATACCGAATTTAAGAACCCAAACTTGAAATCAAATTAAAAATCAATTTTTTGGTAATTATCATCTACTATCAAAACTCAAATAATTTTTGTACGCACAATTCAATTAAAATTCGAACCAATTAAATTTTTTTTATATATTAAAATTCAAACTGATTAAAATTTGTTTTTCTACAAATATTTGAGACGATTGAGCTAATTAAAATTTATTTTTTATGTATTAAAATTTGAATTGATTAAAAATTATATCTTTATACATATTAAAATTCGATTCAATTTGATTAAAATGTTAAATCGGCTCGAATCAAATGACATTGAATTTTAATNTATCTTTATACATATTAAAATTCGATTCAATTTGATTAAAATGTTAAATCGGCTCGAATCAAATGACATTGAATTTTAATTGACTCAAATTTTGATACATAAAAAATATAAATTTTAATTGACTCAAATTTTAATACTTAAAAAAAATTAATCAGCTAGAACCAAATTTTAATTAGCATNTATAAATTTTAATTGACTCAAATTTTAATACTTAAAAAAAATTAATCAGCTAGAACCAAATTTTAATTAGCATGAGTTTTAATAAAAAATATAAATTTTAATCGGCGCTAACAGTTCAGGTTGAGCTCAAATCGGTATAAATTTTAATATGTAAAAAAATAAATTTTAATTGGCTCGAATTTTAATATAATTTTATGTAAAAAGATTATTTAAGATTTATGTATGAGCAATTTTGATATTTTAGATTTTTTTTTTTGCTAGAAATGGTGATTTAATGGCGTTGTGTCAATAATGTTTAAATATAAACTAGAAGAGAGTGTTAATGATGTTTTGGATAATAGATAAGGTGTCCTTGAAGATATGATAAATTAGAAGATATGTGGTTGAAATTTTCCTAAAATAAATCACTACAATTGATCCAGGATCGATCTTACGTTGAATCAAGATTGTTCCTACTTAGTTATGATCGGCCTTACAACTTTTTAGGGGGTAAGTTACAACTATTTGGGAGGTAAGTTATCACTTTTTGAGGGTAAATACTATTTTTTGAGAATAAGTTACCACTTTTTTGGGATTAGTTACCACTTTTTAAAGGTAAGTCACTTCTCTAGGTAAGTTATCATTTTTCGGGATAAGTTATCACTTTTGTGGGGTAAAAACATCTCTAACCATGACTCAAATTTTTATTCAAATGTAAATTAAAATTGGAGTAAAAAACTTGATTTGATATGAAGAACTCCAATGGACAAACTCAAATTTAAAGAAGAAGATACCCAAATTTAAATAAAGGTAAACCCAAATTTAAAAAGGAGTGAGGATAATCATTAGATCTTTAAAAAATTGTAAAATCTCATCATTAAAAATTTAAGTAAAAAATTGAGTCCCTTTTGATTTGAGTAAAAATATGAGTTTCCCTTGATTTAGTGTAAGTTTGAGTCAAGAATTGGAGCAAGTTTTTTAGACTTTTTTACTCAAATTTAATTTTAAGTCTAAATTTGAGTAAGGATTGGAGATGCCCTAAGGTACCACTTTTGGAGGTAAACTACCACTTTTATAGAGTAAGGTAGCACTTCTAAGAGCATATCCAATTCTTATTCAAATTTAGACTCAAATTTAAATTTTAATAAAAAAGTTTAAAAAACTTACTCTAACTCTTGACTCAAATTTATAGCAAAAAAAAAAAAAACTCATTTTTTACTCAAATTAAGGGAGACTTAAATCTTTACTCAAATCTTTAATTGTGAGATTTTATTATCTTTTAAAGATCAAATGGTAATCCTTACTCCTTTTTAAATTTGGGTTTGCCTTATTTAAATTTGGGTCTCTTTTTCTTTAAATATGAGTTTGTCCATCGGAGTCTTTTATATCAAATTAAGTTTTTTACTCAAATATTAATTTANAGTTTGTCCATCGGAGTCTTTTATATCAAATTAAGTTTTTTACTCAAATATTAATTTAAATTTGAGTAAAAATTTAAGTCATGGTTAGAGATGCTCTAAAGGGATAAGTTACCCCTTTTTTTGGATAAGTTAAAACTGTTCAAAGATAAGTTAGCACATTAAAAAGTAACATAATTAAAAAATAGTGTGGCATTAAAGAGTGATATAATTTTAAAAATAATGTAACATCAAATTGTGACATAATTTTAAAAATTGTCAATCATAATAAAAAAGTGACACAATTTTAAAATTAGTATGACATCAAATAGAGAATTCACACATTAATCCATAATTATACAATAAGTAAAATAAGATGATATAAAAAAGTGGATCCACAAAACACGCTCAAAATAAAAATAAAAAATCATACTCACTACATGTTGATGACAAAGCACTAAAATGCCGTTGGTACCTTCGAACCCATTTCCATACAAAATATTAAAGATAATAACTTATTAATCAATCCTACGAGGATCAATTCCTCAACAAAACCCACCAAAATTTTTAAGAGGTGGTTCCGTTGTTGAAATTGATATTTGATAATTTAAAAGTTTCAGGTTTAATTTTTTTTAACATTTCTTAAGGATTAGTCACTCTTATCCCTTTAGGGATATGCTTTAAAGTTAGCTAAAGTTATAGTGGCTAACCACTGAGTTCGAGGGAGTAGTTGACGCAAGCCTAAAC
>CAUOFW020003169.1:1516428-1568091 GCA_963454935.2 Ilex paraguariensis | reverse complement strand
CAAGAATTAAGTGGCCAACGTTGACATAATAAGGCTGCGGTACTGGAAGGATAACTTGTTGAGGAGAACAAGCAGCCAGAATAAAAGGGTCAAGATAGGACAACTAAGTTGGAATCCCTCTTTGCTGATANGAATTAAGTGGCCAACGTTGACATAATAAGGCTGCGGTACTGGAAGGATAACTTGTTGAGGAGAACAAGCAGCCAGAATAAAAGGGTCAAGATAGGACAACTAAGTTGGAATCCCTCTTTGCTGATCATGTATTGGACAAAATCCAGTCAAATTTTAGGCATGTGTGCACTTCGATATCTAACGATGACAACCCAATTAGGTGTACAATGTCGAGAATCGATGGAGACATCATACTAATAAGAAGGATCAAAGCATTGCAGACTAGGACCAGAAGCATACAACTGCACCAATTAGCTATCGATTCATGTATAGTGAGCAAGTTGAGCGCTTGATCAACTCATACATGCTTTGTCGCTTCCTTTGATTAGCGAAATGTTTCTTCGTTCACTCTACCCAGTCAATTCATTGTTGGTTGGGGCTGATCCAAGACCTTAAAGGATTGCTACCCAGATCCCAAGATTTCCATTAAAGATGGGATTCATGTAGCGTTTAGCGTTTCCCCTTCCAAGATAGGGTAAAAGCCCGTGAATGCTTCGAAGACGTATGATTTGAAGGAAAGACCAAGTGTGAAGCTTCAGTTTGGAGTAGAAATCAAAAACTGCTTATCTAACGACTCTTAGCAGCACGCTTTATGTTAAGTGGGAATCGTGGAGAAAAGGGAATGTCTGAGAAACAAGAAGAAAAGATTGGTTGAGTTGGTTGTTTTTTGGGTGCCATTGGAAGATTCAAAGGAAAACAAGGGGAGAATACAAAGAGAAGATAAAAGGCATGAAGAAAAATGGCAAAGTGAGATGGACAGTAAGGCCATAAATGCTTATATAGTGTTTAAAAGGGGAACGGTTTCACCTCTTCGGATCTCCACGTATATTCATTTATTTAGGCTATTAATTAACCTAAATAAATATATGGGGGCCATATTCTGCAATTTTGGTGATTAAACAATGAATGGTATCATTGATCAAAAAAAAAAAAACAATGAATGGTATCTGTTCACCAAATGGAGCAGCATGGGTAGCATACCACGTGGCACTCATTTAACAAATGAGGAAAGAAACAAAGCCAATAGATATGGCTTTTCAAATTTAAAGAAGATATATTTACATAAAGGCCCGTGTTTTGGGGGATGAAGTAGTTACTGTGGAATTCAAAAAGATGGTAGTTACCAAGGTTAACTGGTCCTTGAAGCCAGGAAGATAACAACTAAAGCAAGAAAGGAAGATGGAAAGAAACTGCCATGAAATCAGTGTAATCGTTGACGAAGAAATGCCTATAAAAGAGGCATTAATCACAAGGAAGAGGACACAATCAAATCATTCAAGATCCACGACTTGTGCATTTTAAGAATAGTGTTTACGTTGGCTTTTAGGTTAGAATTAGCGTTGTAGTGGGGGCTGATTTATCAGTCTATCGTAAGCAAATTTTTTTTGTAAATTGTAAAAAGGTCTTCCCTTTTGTTAATCTCTTGATTATCATCTTTCTTACTATATTTTCATCTATTGTTATCACCCAAGGAAGTTTTGAAACAAGACAGTTGAACTCAACGTCAAGCAGTCGTCCGAAAGCACTCTGTCAAAGGATTATGCCAGTCAATCGCTGGAGAAAATCCTTTATGCATCCAACAGTAGAACATCATTTCAGATGCCAAAGGAACATGACGACAAATCCTATCTTCCTTCTGATAATGCTAATGTTGTTTGAGGCATCCAGTGTATTCTATTTTATTTTATTTCTAAACCCACCGATTGAAAACGGTTTGCCATTGAACCTACTATAAACGATTCTGTCATAATAGTGAAAGTCGTTGGTCCATGCAACGTCGGACACGTTCTTTGAGTGGCTCAGCGATGGAAGATTAGGGCAATTGTTTCGATGGATCAGACGATTGGCGACAGACTGATGGTGAGCAGTGGCTATGTTTTGTCAGTTCGATATTGATAACGAAGAGAGAGTGGAAAGGGAGAGTGGCTATTGGCGTTGTCACCCCTAGTATAATGGCAGTTTGGTCTTTCAGTGTAAATTTGTTCTTTTAGACCAAAAAATTCTTATCTTAGATTTCATAACCAAAAAGATGCAACTCGTAGACTTGTGGTCTCTTTTCTCATAAATACTATATTGATTGCCAAGGAAAAGTAACAAAAATAATATATTCTACATAGGATTTCTTATTATTTATTTCGAACCATAAATTTTAATTATAACTTTGACTTTTAATGTTTGACCGAGCTTTAATGGAAAGGCCAACAGCTGCATTTAATCCATAATCCAAAGAGGTGGTGGTGCAAGTTTTTCAACTGTAGGAGGGCTCTGTGAAACAAAGAAGCAAAACCATATTGGGAGAAAAAGTGGATTTTGTCCTTTAAATTTGGTCATCAACTCCAATATCAACTGTAGTAGTTTTCATAAAGGAGAATTCAATTCGTCTTTTCTTCTGCAGAGTACTAGCAAGCATTGAATCTGTTCCTGATGCTCTGCTTCCCATGTAAGAATTAATATACAGTTTAAGGCAATGCAATTTACCCTTTTGATATTTTATCACTTTTGGAGTTGGAGGTTAATATGTGACGTTTTTATACAGGACTAAAAGTCCGGCAGATGCGGGTTGGGACAGGTGGTTCCAAGGAGCCCATGGCTCGCGAATTCGCAAGCGGTGGATCTAAAAGGTTTCAGCCTCTCAAATCCTTCTCTATGCTAAAATGAAATTGTTCGATGCCAGGAGTTGAAAATATTTAAAACAATAGTGATATCAATTTGTAATTAATACACATCGAATAATAAGTAAAGAAATAGGTCTAATGCACCTTGCTTAATTCAGGCGGTAATTATTGGGTTTGGTGGCTAAAAATAGATATTATACAATAGAGTTCACTTGTACTGTATTTGTTTTAGTCGATGAGTGATATCATATGTCAATAATGTCGTTCTTTCAATATTCAGTCCAGAACGAGGGGCCCAAGTGCTATTGTTGTATAGGCAAATTATAAATTGGACTTTGGGTAATNTTGATGAGTGATATCATATGTCAATAATGTCGTTCTTTCAATATTCAGTCCAGAATGAGGGGCCCAAGTGCTATTGTTGTATAGGCAAATTATAAATTGGACTTTGGGTAATGTTATGTCCGTTAGTTGACTTACTATCAAAGGAAGATGTGTGTGAAAAATACTAGTATGGCAATGTTACAAACTATGGTTACTCCCAAGACATTTGGTTTTGGTAAGAGAATTGCTTTAGACAGTTACATCTATTAACTAGTAGTGAGAAGACCATCACGACAAGGGAAGCGGGTGAAGTTTCGAACTCAGATCAAGGGCCAGGTAAAGGCTATCTCATACCAACGGGTCAGACCATTGACTTCAACTAAGTCAGGTCCGTCAAGTGTGGTGTTCCAAGCCGAGGCAATCTTGCAATGGTCTTGCAGCTCTTGCTTTCGATAGAATAACAATTGCTAGAACTGAGATACAAAAAACTAGACGCATCAGCAAACTTGATGGACATGAACGAAAAGCTATTTTAACAAATTAGTTGACACAGAGCATGATATGAAGCGTCGGTGATGATCACAAATGAGTTCAAGGCCTGTACATGGCTACCGGGATTACCCAAAAACAGGTACCATGTGAAGTTATGAAAAAGCACTGCTGGTTAAAGGTAAAAATGGCTACAAAACCCCCCAAAAAATCAACCCACGCCATTACTCCTGGAAATAGAAAACGCCCATCAACTGCACCATCTCAGAGTAAAACCCCCAGCAAGCACCAAAAACGTATGTACATATAATATACATACAATGACACAAAAATACGGCTGGGAAATGAATCAGGAGGCCTCAAGCAAATAAGGAGGCGCTCAACTGAGCAAACATTCCTAAACCTGGCTTCCATTGATAAGATGATCTGGTCTTGATCTGCATATCAGACAAAGCAAGTAAAAAAGTTACATCATCAATTTACCCAAAAAGGGCAAGAGAAAACACAGCGTAGGTTCCACTCTAGAACAGTTGTCTGCCAAGTTTACAATGTGTCAAGTAGAACCATAGACAAAGGCCTACCACTAGAATTTGGATGTCCAGCATTAAAGCACTCTATTCTACATTATATTTCTCCCTTATCATGCTTTCTGGAATTGATGTTTTCATTAGGGACAAAGACATCAGATACTTCCTTCTATAGACTGCTGACGGTTTTTGCATGCCAAAACTCATAGAAATAGTAGGAATTTGGATCTATCTCATGTTTTTCTACATTATGAATAGGCATGTAGCCCTGGGAGGCTNGACAAAGACATCAGATACTTCCTTCTATAGACTGCTGACGGTTTTTGCATGCCATAGCTCATAGAAATAGTAGGAAATTGGATCTATCTCATGTTTTTCTACATTATGAATAGGCATGTAGCCCTGGGAGGCTCATAAGAATGCCAAGAAGGCCTCCCAGAGCTACATGCCTATTCATAATGTAGTTCTGAATAGTACCCCCCAAAAAAAAATTTGCTTTATATTGTTTCATGATTGCCTTCTCATTTCGTGATATATGCCCGACGCAAACACACGCACACAAATAAAGAACAAAAAAGTGAAGATCCACATCGTTTATGTTTACTTTCAGTATGAGCAACTAAGGGCAACAGCTCTTCAAAAGAGCATTGTTTAGCAAAATAGTGCAATCTTTTATGTATAAATTGACGATACAATATATTTCATGACTGGTAAAGCAGTCAGTAAGATGTACATTAAGCAGACTGGNTATGCCCGACGCAAACACGTGCACACGAATAAAGAACAAAAAAGTGAAGATCCACATCGTTTATGTTTACTTTCAGTATGAGCAACTAAGGGCAACAACTCTTCAAAAGAGCATTGTTTAGCAAAATAGTGCAATCTTTTATGTATACATTGACGATACAACAATATATTTCATGACTGGTAAAGCAGTCAGTAAGATGTACATTAAGCAGACTGGGTAAGCAATCAACATTACAATTGATAGACCTTTTGACAAATACAATAATATCCAAAACTGTCCCTCTGAACGAAGACCATGAGCAACTGACCTTGATGTAATTGCCATTATCAATGACAACATCAAAAGGTGAAGAAAAAAGAGGACAACATCCACATGATGACTATACTGTACCACAAGAACACCTCCAAAAATTACATCCTATTCTCTTTGCGATGCATGGAACAATGCTGCAAAAGTAATGTCAACAACAGTTTGTACAGACATCGTCTGCTAATGCACCAGCCTTCTGAAGGAAAGCAACCAACAAAACCAATGTTAGACTACTCCTTTGGTCCAATAATATGGAATATCTGCCGATGAAAAACNGCAGACCTCCAAAAATTACATCCTATTCTCTTTGCGATGCATGGAACAATGCCGCAAAAGTAATGTCAACAACAGTTTGTACAGACATCGTCTGCTAATGCACCAGCCTTCTGAAGGAAAGCAACCAACAAAACCAATGTTAGACTACTCCTTTGGTCCAATAATATGGAATATCTGCCGATGAAAAACGAAAATAGGTCATCAGGGAAGCCATAATATAAAGAAAGAATTATTTTTCCTTTATGCACTAAATTCACAATGTATAGATAACATAGACAAACATCTTGTTAGTGTTGTGGAAGTTCAAGACAGCATGGATCATGATTTCCTCAGAACAGTTCATATTCTGCTATTACTAGTTAGTTGAAATACTTAAGTAGGTTCCTAGCACATAAGACTGTTGATTACAAAAAAATATTCACCAAATAGATTACAAGAGAAGAATTGTATAACAGGCGATCAAAGCAATTGAATAACCAGTTGCAAGTACTAGTTTCTATGGCTAAGACAACACAATTCATTAGCCAGCAC
The DNA here is from genome assembly GCA_963454935.2 of Ilex paraguariensis. NCBI lineage: Eukaryota > Viridiplantae > Streptophyta > Magnoliopsida > Aquifoliales > Aquifoliaceae > Ilex > Ilex paraguariensis. The sequence continues at coordinate 1,562,101 of CAUOFW020003169.1, read as the reverse complement.
CGTATGTGCCTATTAGATGTCGCTGGTTTAGCAAAAATCTGGCCTCAGCAACCTCAACCTCAACACCCCTCTCTCTCTCTCCAACACACCAAAAAAAATCCAAAAAAAGGTCCAGAAATTTTTGTTTCTAGAACTTTTTTTTCATTTGGTTGGGTAGAGGGCCAGCTCCAATTATAATACAGCATGTGCAGAAACATGTCACTTTATTATTCCTTTGATCTAGCAGGAAGGTGCTGAAACTTCAATTTTGTCGCAGATACAAAGCCACTCAATAAGAAGAAACAAAAAAAAAAAAAGAATATGAAGGGGTTCCAGAGCTATCCTTTTCTTCTCTTATCATACAATGATGCAACTTTTTACATACTAGATTGCTTTCTATCACTATGTAACATAAGTTTTCTAGGTCTGAATACTTTGACAATCCTCACAATTTCACACAACAATTCACGCACCTTGTCTGGAATGCAACCCAATTTTGTGTAATTAAGCCCACTAGTCACCCAAGACCTCACCTAAACCTAAAATCTCAACAAAAGAAAACAAAGAAGAAAAGTATGCCCTTAAAGTATGCCGCATAACCACTGCTATCTACACCTCTGTACTCTGACTCCTATCCCTCATCCTACCCCCTCTTATCTGTCTTTCCAAAACCTATGCCAACACCAAGACAGATCTCTGTGGCACCATCAAAAGACACAAATAAAACAAAGAGATTCAAACCTTACGTGAAACTCGTCATTGTTTATTTTGACAATAACGAGATTTGGCTCTCCAAAACAGCTAAAAAAACAGAACAAAAAAAACGAAGCGAAACAAAACACACCACATTCGGTGGCTTCATAAAATGCCAACCAGTATATTGTTCCAGACAAGAGCTTTTGGAATGACCAATTGATCCTCAAAGCATTCCACTAGCCAACCTAAAACATTAAAATCAAGCATATTAAGGCCTAGGATTTTTCTTTTCTTGTCAATAAGTAGAAAAAAAAATCCTGGTGTTACCGATATGGCTAGTAAAAAATAATACATCACTGGGCCATAAGGAAAANATTTTTCTTTTCTTGTCAATAAGTAGAAAAAAAAATCCTGGTGTTACCGATATGGCTAGTAAAAAATAATACATCACTGGGCCATAAGGAAAAATAAAAAAAGAAAAGGAAGGAAGAAGACTTTAGATTACTTCCTCAAAAGGACAAAGCTCTCATACAATAATAATTTAGCATGGGCATGACATCTAAATGGAAGGGTGGAGCAGGTAAACTTTGTATTTGGATTTTGCNCATCAAAAGACACAAATAAAACAAAGAGATTCAAACCTTACGTGAAACTCGTCATTTTTTATTGTGACAATAACGAGATTTGGCTCTCCAAAACAGCTAAAAAAACAGAACAAAAAAAACGAAGCGAAACAAAACACCACATTCGGTGGTTTCATAAAATGCCAACCAGTATATTGTTCCAGACAAGAGCTTTTGGAATGACCAATTGATCCTCAAAGCATTCCACTAGCCAACCTAAAACATTAAAATCAAGCATATTAAGGCCTAGGAATTTTCTTTTCTTGTCAATAAGTAGAAAAAAAAATCCTGGTGTTACCGATATGGCTAGTAAAAAATAATACAACACTGGGCCATAAGGAAAAATAAAAAAAGAAAAGGAAGGAAGAAGACTTTAGATTACTTCCTCAGAAGGACAAAGCTCTCATACAATAATAATTTAGCATAGGCATGACATCTAAATGGAAGGGTGGAGCAGGTAAACTTTGTATTTGGATTTTGCTTAGCTGAGGACATATGAGAACACTTTGACAGGTTCAGGGGAGAAAATAGTTATTGAAAGAGATGTTTTGCTATCCCCCACAATAAAACTGCTTAAGACAAACCACCTGTCCCTAGTCAACTATACTCTATCAGGTTTCTGGAAGGGATAGTACTCAGATTAGCTTTTGTGTTGTTTGTTATCACACCATAGCAAACCATGACAGCTATTTTGTCTACAATGGCATGGATATAAGCATGAACTATAATAATGGAAATAGCTTTAATGTGTCTACAACAGATTCAAAATAAATGCCCTTCTTAATTATTTTTTTCACCCAACAGTCTGCCCTTTTCATCTAGTCACCAAAAAACAGGAGTGATGTGCTCCTACCAGATCAGTCTCTAACCATTGTTAGTTATGGTTAAGATTCCTAAAGTCATTAGCTATTCCCCTTTCAGATCTGCAAAGAGAGAAAATGTTTTTTCCTCTTTCACTCACAAAGCAAAGAAAGGCAAGATTTGTCCTAGCTACTGCCATCCCTTGGAAAGAGAGAGAGATGGTGAGTGAAAATGTTGTTTGGTTACCATAGTAAAGCAATGAAAACCCAATTTTTAGAACTCCAATGCACGCACTAAGATTCGGACTCATAAATTCAAGTGTATGACAACAAGAAATGACTGATAACTGAAGGTGTTTATCTCGCTATTGAACCAGGAAAAAGAAAAAAGAAAAGAGAAGGTAAAAGGAAGGGAGTATAGGTTGAGACATTGGCAATAAGTAATGACCATAAAATATTTGCTATAACAGAGAAGAAATTGGAAAAAAATTAGAGCCATACTTTTTTTTGGGATTTTTTTTGGCGCGGGGTGTGTGTGTGTGTTTTGAATAGGTCTCATTTCAATTTTCTCTCAAGTATAGAATTTAAGCTTGAGACATTATGGTCACTGTTTCTCTAATTGTTACCCAGAGGTAATGTTTGATCATTTTAAGCCATTTTCTCATTAGTTGTGTAAGCTCCGTTTGTAACTAACAATGGACTTCCAAACCAGTACATAATGCTAATCAACTGCCTCAAATTTCAATTCACATCTGACTAAAGATGAGTCATTTGCAACTCCTCTTTTGTAGCCTAAAGGTCAGTGTGTACGATAATCATCATTTTGTATCTCTTTTACAAACGCTGGGGTTAAATGCAGTAATCTAGGGGATTGAGCAATAATGCTCGTGATTCTGTGCTCTACAACCTGAACATAATGGTGGCACTCCCTCTAAATTAATCCCTATAGTATAATCATCATCAATGGCTTGTCAACAACATGCCACAATACAAGGGCTTCTTCAGCCAAGAGGTGAACTAGAAAAGTGTTGAATATAATATGGAGAGCACTAAATGGAATCAATAGCTCATCAAAACCAGGCCACCATGTTAGGCTTGTGTAGGATTGTGCATTATACACCAACACTATCCTAGGATTCCTAGGTTAGCAGAATACCTCATATAAAACATATCGGATGCCTCTCACGGTCTTAAAGTCTAAGCTGATATTGCCACCCATGACTTCACTCAAGTTGCTCATAACTATGCCAAGAAACTCACTCAAACAATGGTTTAAATGACGACGAGGTAGAAACCAAGGTGACTACTCGTGTCCAGGCACCTTGGCTTCCAAATGGCTTTAAAAACTCCTGTAAGCAGCTTTGAGATTCAGTTTCTTGAGGCTAAATTTCTTAGACTTGGCTACAAAATTCATGAGCTTCTTGTTTTCCAATTGCATTCAGCCTGATGGTGTCCTTCCTTGCCACAGTGGACTCAAGTGACTAGCCTAAGAGTAGGACTCTGATTGCTCGAGGAAGAGGGTTGTCTTGGATATACCTTCTTCCACAAATATTCTGGAAGAACTGCTCAAACCCTCACCAAAATCTCAGTCAGTCCTATCATTAGGCCTTTTTTTCCCAGGCCTAGGAGTAAAGATTTTCACTTCATAGGAAGAATTTCTCACTGACCCTTCTTGGGTTTAGGGTTAGGTTAACTTTTTAGGGATCATTAAATTTCAAGTAAAAACTGAAATGACTCCTATTCATTCCCCGTCCTAGGACTCTTTTAAATTGATATTAGAGTGGGCTTGTGGTTCAACCTCTGGAACGTGATCTTTATTTTTTAAGTAGTCCTTAGAGAAAAGGATGAAATTAAGTTCGAGTCCTTGTAGTCATTGTTTCGCTCATTGTTAACTGGAGTTATTTTTATTGTTTTATTCATTTGTCTCCCTAGTCGTACAAGCTCCATTTTCTCAATAGGTGACGATAGAATTACCAATGATTAAGTCTATTCAACACTAAAACCAAACATAGTGGTTCTACAATGTGTGTAGAAACAAGGCCCACAGATTTTTCATATATGAGCTGTTTTCTTTCCAATGATGTGCTAATTAATCCAACAGTTACTGTGCAGTGTATGTAAGTGCATTCAAGACATGCTTTAAGTATCAAACTGGAGTCAAAGGAAGTATAAAGACTTATTCAATTACAGCTCATATTTCCATTATCAAAATTAAGTCTCAGTAGAAATTTTCCAATTATGATAATTAGCGGTCTGGCCCTCATGGCCTACGTTCACTCTTCCAATACCCTCTATGGCGATACTCCCCTATAATGAGATTTCCCAAGTCGGCCCAAACAAACTTGTGGATTCCAAACAGACCAATACACTAGTCAACCCAATTAAGTCCGCAAGATCTAGTGGTTTTCCTCGGTTAACCTACAACCCAACCTAGAAGCTACTATATCTAGGTTTTTTTGGAGGTTTTCTGGGTTAGACCAACCAACTTAACTAAGCCCTCGCAAGGCACTTACCAAGACTTTGTTGAAGATATTAATCAGCTAACCTACAAGCTATGTCCACTCTATCAGATACAACACAACCAATAAAGCTGACTGCAGCTCTTAAAGATTTCCCCTGGAGTAATGACTACCTAAACAAATTTGTGTGCCTCGAAGTGTGTGGTAAGAAAGATGAGAGTAGAAGAGATATGGATGGAAAAACTTCTTACCTGCTCGCTGTTCGGAGAAAGTCAAGCTTTGAAAGTCTTGCTTCTCAGCAACTTCCTTCACTAATGCTTCTCATTGGGTGGAACAACAAAACAGGGGATCACATTGTTATCACTCCTCATGGGTATGGAAGCTTCTAAATGGGAAAGAAAACCCTAAACTATCAAACTCATCTACAGAAGATGAGTAGGTAAGTATAGGAGCTAAGCACAACGACTGCTTACGAGCTAGTTTACTGAAAAAGAAACAAAACCCTGATCAACTGAAGGTTCCAGTCCACTACACATTGTCGATAGGAACTTTCTAGTCAAGTCAACTCCAAAGCTGCTCTGCTCAACCTTTCTTCTGTTGTTCAATGCAATCCAGTCCACTTCATGGATCCGTGTCTCGGGTGTGAAGAGTGTTCTAGTGTTTTTTAGCATTAGGGGTACTTTAGTCATTCACATTATTCTGTTTTGTCTTAATATATAAGTCTTTTATTATGTAGCCTTTCTTTTATATTATGTATTACAGACTTAGTACACCGTAATAAAATTCTTTTTCTTTCTCTTTTCTCTTCTTTCTTTGATCGTTGTCCACATTGTATCAACACAGGTTTGGGTCCAAAATATCTTCATCACCATAGTAATAGAGCAGTAATATTATCAGATGAGGAGACTGCTCATCGACTCGGGCTAACGTAATCATACAGAGGCGATGACATCATGATGACACCATCACTCTTGACCAGTTGGAAGTACATCCAAACCAAATTTTCTTGAGCTCTCATGATATGCTTGGTTTTCAATTTCGTGGCCAATGAATAGGATTTTGCATTTTTGAATGTTTTCTAAAATACTTTTTGGGGTTGTTTTCTTAGATTTCACTACAAACCGAGCCTACGGGGTGCAAGCAACTAAAGATTCTGGATGCTTGGTTGTGTGATTAGAGGCCAACTGGTTGGTTTTTTTGTTGATTTTTAGTTGTTTGGGCAATTTGGCCTACTATTCTTGCGGCAAACAGTAGCCGAAATTCACTCTCATCTTTTCCTTGCTTATTCTGGTATAAGCAACCTCTATTGGTTGTGGGTCCTTAATTTACAAGGCTAAGGTTTGAATTTGCTATTGGCTTTTCTGATATGTGAGATTGGGGTTCGTTTGATTGATTTTGCTGACTAATTTGCATCTAATTTATTTATTGGGCACCTGTATTTATGAATATGGCAAGCGAAAATTCTAATTCTTTCATGCCGGCAGTGTAAAGTTGACTTGGGACAACTATGCCTATTGGACATATGTTATGAAAAACTTTCTGTTGGGCAAAGATTTGTGGAGTTATGTCAATGGCGTTGTGAAAGCTCCAACACATACTAAGCTACAAAAGTATGCAGATTTAAAGAACAGTTGGGGCATCAACAATGTTAAAATCATTACTTGGATTAAAACTTAGTTGACTAGACCATTGGTGTTCATCTACACGTTGTTTATTCAACCCAACTTTGCAACGGGATATCAACTTGAGCATGAAGTTCGAGTTTGTACATCAAGGTGATAGGGACATACAGAATTTCTACTTAGTTATGACTCGAGATTGAGATTTGAGGTCACTTGACACTCCTAAATCTGTTGAACAATGTACCAATAAGGCATACCGTACTTACAGAGAGGAATAGAGGTTGGAGCAATTTTTTATATTCTTGAGAGATGACTTTGAGGAGCTTCGTGGTTTTATTCTCCATTGTCACCCATTTCTCTCAGACTCTCAATTGATGCAGTGGTTAATGAGCTATTGGATAAGGAGGTTCGTCTCACGATATTTTCTACAAGGAGGCTCTTTCTATTGCCCAATCAAACTATATTGGTTGTTCCTCCCAAGGTGACATCTGATTCACCAAACAAGAGTCGAAGTCGATCTACTTCAGAGTGTAGTTTTTGCCTTGAAAATGGTCACCATAAGGCTTAGTGCCCTAAGTTGGTGGATAAGACTGCATGGGGATCACTAAATCAGTCTTTTAAGCCCAAAGTCCGTTATACTACAACAGTTACTCTACTAGCGGATGAGTCACTCACCAGCTTCCTGCTTGACTATGATTGCTTATCAATTGCAGAAGTTTATCTCTCTTCATCATCCTAGTGCTCTTTCAGTTCCTCCCTCAATAGGTGGCCCTCCAGGTACCTCGAACCATCTGAGTCTTTGACTTAGGTACTACACATCACATGATTAGTGATTCATCCTTATTTGCATTTATATTTCCCCTTCCTCTGTATTTGTGCTTGTAGCCAATGACACTTAAATGTCTTCGACTGTGTTGGAACAATTGTTTCTCTCCAACTCAGGCTTCTTGATGTCTATTGTAGTCAATTATTTGATTCTGAATTTCTAGGTCACTTTTCTACTCTAGTTATGTTGTGGGCCATCTACAATCCAAGAAACTGATTAGGATATACCATAGAAAATGAGGGCTATATGTATTGGAAGTGGTTCATGTTTTAGAAGTTGTTGCCTCTATTATTGATTTATCTTCTTTTCTTGGAGTCCACAATCATCTAGTTATTATTTATGGCATTCTCACCTAGGTTATGTTTCTCATTTTCATTTAAAACTTTTAACTTCTATTGGTAGTATAGATAGTTCAGAGTGTCATGACATTTCTAATTGTAGTCAATGCAAGTTGGCTAAATTTACCGCATTACCTTTAAATAAAAATATTTCTAGCTTTTCATGCACCTTTTGGTCTTGTTCATTCATATTTTTTGGGCCCCCTTCCTGTCCCTGCACAGGAATGTCCAGATATTATGTCTACTTTANCAAGTTGGCTAAATTTACCGCATTACCTTTAAATAAAAGTATTTCTAGCTTTTCATGCACCTTTTGGCCTTGATGATCATACCAAGTATTGCTGGGGTATATTTGATAAAAAGTAAGCATGATTTCTTTTCTATATTCCCTGTTTTTTTTGTTATGGTTTGCACTCTATATTCTGGTTATGCTTTCTATGTGATAAAAAAGGAGAATATACCCATACTTTCATTTGTGACTTGTTGAAATCTGATGGTATTGTTTATCAATCTTCTAGCACCAACACACCTAAGTAGAATGACATAGCTGAACGCAAATATCATCACATAATGGAGACAACTCATTCTCTGTCACTATCAGCCAATGTTCCTAGTTCCTTTTTAGGGGAAACAGTCCTTATAATAATTCATTTGATTAATTGCATTTCCACTATTCTCACCTCTAGTGTCTCACCCTTTGAAAAATTATGTGATAAGTCACCTAATTATTTCTGTCTACAAGTGTTTGGTTGTACTTGGTTACGGTCAAAGACATAACAAGTATTGTTGCTATTATTATGTTACCAGCAACCTCGTTGTCTCTAGCTATGTTTTTTATGGAGCATATTCATTTATTTTCTATTTCATCTAGTTCCTTATCTCTGTATAAATTTAATCTTATTTATATCGACTCTTTTCTAGCTGATGTTCCTTCTGATACACAAATTAGTGATATAATTGCGACAGATTTGTTTGTTACCCACCCCATATTGTGCATACTATAAGACCACATGTATTTGTTTTAAATTATACTAGATTATTATGTATTGCATTGATTTTTGATATATAGATTATTATTAAATGGGTATTGTAGAAGTTGTGGAGATCTTGAAGACTTGCTGTTTTGGGGTAGTCATTTTTAGAAGGAATTGAGTTAGTGATATTCTAAACCTAGTTAGATGAAAATAACATCAAAAACGGATTCAAAGCGTTGAAAAACTTTGGGATAGGTAATATGAGGTATTTTGGGGGTGAAAACACATATTTGGAGAAAGTTCAGATTGAAAGGAATATGATACTACCTCAGTGCATAGGTCATAACTTTTTACTCTGATATCCGATTGACTTAATTCAAAATCAATTAAAGTGTATTTCACAAAAATTTTAAAAATTGACTTTTAACCAAGTCAAAATTGGGTTGGAAGATTGAGATTGGTTATAGAATATAAGAATCTGGGGTAAAAAGATGCTTAGAGTATAGAAGATGCTGGGAGCCCCTAACCGCTCAAACGCAAGCTTCTGCATTCGAACGCAAGACCCTCCATTCAAATGCAAACACACGTTTCCGCCGATCAGTTCTGTGCCGCGTGAACAATTTTTGATCTTATAAATGCTCTAGGGATGTGTTAGAGGGTTTATTTAGCTATTTTTCAATCCTAGGAAGCCAAGAAGAGTTGGGAGAGAGGAAAATAGACTATATCTTAGAGGATCAACGCATACTAATCGCACCCAAACGCGTTAGGATCAACACTTAGCAAATTAAGGCAAACTTTCTTTTCCATTCTTTCATTGATATTAGGATGATTATTATGTATCTTTTTTATTCTAATCCATAATTATATGAAAGATAAACTACTGTTTTGCTTCACTTTCGATCATATGGATCGTTTCTTGAATAAATACATGATTTACATTTGAAATTGTATAATGTTGATTAAAAACCCTAGTTCTTGAATATGGTTAACTTGAATATAAATATATATTTTGACAATCTTTTGCATGTTTTAATTGGATTACTCTTCTATTTTGATAATTGTAGAATTACGAATTGTGAGATATGTGGATTTTATTGAAAGTATTATCTCTTATATGGGTGGAGATGACGAACGAGGATTACACTCAAACGTATATCGCAGAGTGATTAAATGAGTGTCTTACGTCGAGGGATTTGAAAGTTCCCTATCACTTATAGTGGAGTTGATTGGCTCCTTATGAGGTTCCAAGAATTCGCACTATTTGCTCACTGTGATCGAAACTGGGGGTTAGTATACTAAAACTGGAAAGGTTCGTTAAATACAGATGTGTATATCTATGCACTTCCTAAATTATTGTGACCATACAGGAATTGATTGGATGAATTGGGTGTGAGTGTGGACCAGCTACAATCAATGTGTGAAATTACAATTAATCAACCTACATACATGAGATATTCTTGTTATGTTCTTTTGTTACGAAATATCTTTTTTATAATCTTTTGCTATGGGAAATTCTTGTTATAAGTTGTGATTTTCTTAATAATGTTACTTTTATATGAATCTACTGATTAAGTACAATAAACTTGAGATTGGTACTAGATGTCACTTATTTTATTTCAACTATATATGCTATCTTGTAAATTGAGACCGACATGTTTTATACATTTTGCAAACCTTATATAGGTTTGGGAAAGTCTTGCTACTGAGTTTGTAGTGCTCACCCCTTCCTCTTAACATTTTTCAGATTTTGGTATCGAAAAGGTAGTACCATAGGAGAGCATGAGGACTATGAGGTTGAAGCAGACCATGATGTGGATAAGGCTTAGATGTAATTGGATTTAGTTTTAGAGTTGTGGATGATAGAATTTAATGTTGGATGTTTTATTTCTAATTATTTAGGACAATGATTTTAATTTAAGGTTTGGGATGTAACCTTTAATGGTTGAATTATATTACTTTGAGATTTTTGTTTAGTTAGATGATGAATGGCAATTTTCTTTTATTAAATTCATGGTATTTAATTATACTCATAAGGTTTGATGGTTAATAGTTAGTTTAAGTTTGTAATTGTGTAAATTGGGGCGTGACATACTTATGCTCATAGGACCCCCGCAGTCTCCTCTATAGATGTGGTGCATATCCCTTCCTCTCCTGTTACTCAATCAGGTCCTCACACTGTAGGGTCATGCTCCTCCTTGCTCTTGAAAGTGTCCAGATATGTTTGATTTTTCCAACTTTTGTTATTCTTCTGATTTTTATTCCTTGCTTCCTTCTATCCACCCTTTGTCTAATCCCACCTCCTATAAGGCAATTGCTTTACATAAGACTTGAGCTTGCGAGTGGAACTTAGTGCCTTTGCCCCTCAATTAGTTGCAAGTGGGTTTAAAACATTAAAACCAAATCAGATGGCTAAGTGCAAAGATACAAGAATCAATTAGTAGCCAATGGATTTCCTCAAGAGTATGCCCTAAACTATGACAAGACATTTGCACCTATTGCTAAGATGATCACGGTTTGCACAGTATTTGTTGGGGCAACAATTCGTTAGTGGGTATGTGAAAATACTTCACTCCATGGAGATTTATCTAAAGTGGTTATATGACTACACCTAATGAATTGTATCATAGTCCTATTCAAGTATGCAAACTTCACAAGGCTATATATTGCCTTAAGCAAGGCTCTCAAGGCATGGTTTGCAAAATTTTCTTCGGTCATATGTGACTTTATTTTCATGTCAGTAATCGTGATTCTGCTCTCTTTTTGCAATCCACTTCTTCGAGCTCTATTATTCTTAATTTATGTCAATGATATTATTATCACCCGTTGATGACACTACTAGAATCCTATTGTTGAAAATCCACTTACAAGATCCTATGGAGAAAAATATTTGGGTCAACTTCAATATTTCTTAGAGATTAATGTTACTTCATCTCCTAAAGGTTATCTTCTCCCTCCATCCTAGAGTGATGCTAGAAAATAATTAATTAGAGTTTAGAAGAAAGAGAAGAGATGCGAAAAAGAGGGATCTATACTAATAAAACACAGTCTTGTTTGAAATGCTTAAACTCCTCACTTAGAAAAGCAAAACAATAATCCAAATTGTTTAGATCTGACAATTTATATTATGTTTAATATTTTAATTTTTTAACCATAGTCACTCATTTAAATTTGAATTTTTTAACTCCAATTTAAATTTTAACCATTTAACCATAATAACTTAAATTTTAATATTTTAACCATATTAACTCATTTAAATTTTAACTTTTAACCATAATAACTCAACCCATGTATTAAAAAAGGCGTGCTTTACACGAGACCACACTAGTCATGTAATATGATTGGTGTATTAGTTATGTATACCTTACCACCTATTTATTTTGATTTTGATGTTCACAATAAGAAATGGCATTATGAAAGTATACAATTAAGAAACTCTAAATAAGAAATTCTAACAATTCCAACACTCCTCCTCAAGTGGGAGCATATAGATTAAAAATGCCTAACTTGGAACAAAAACTGCCAAAGACGCATAGTGTCAATGGTTTATAAGAATATCACCGAGTGATCACCAGTCTTGACATAAGGAGTAATAATCTCCTTTCGCATTAAGAGATCCTGAATAAAATGGTGGTCAACTTCAATATATTTGGTACACTCATGAAACACAAGATTACTAGTAAAGAAAATGATTGTTTGGTTGTAACAATGCATTTGGATAGGAGACGACACATCAAACCCCATCCCTTGAAATAGAAAACAACCCATAGTATCTCACATGTAGTATGCGTCATGCCTAGATATTTAGCTTCTCACTAGAACGTATTACAACATTTTATTTTTTACTATGCCAAGTAACAATATTACCGCAAACAAATTTACAAGTCTATCACAACAACTATTGGCCCCGTCAGTATCAGAAAACCCAGTAACAGATAAGGTGGTCAACGATCGATGTAACAATTCTCAACCAGAAGCTCCTTTCAAATATCGAAGAATAAGACAGACAGTCTCCNGCAAACAAATTTACAAGTCTATCACAACAACTATTGGCCCCGTCAGTATCAGAAAACACAGTAACAGATAAGGTGGTCAACGATCGATGTAACAATTCTCAACCAGAAGCTCCTTTCAAATATTGAAGAATAAGACAGACAGTCTCTCAATCAAGTTTACGAGAAATATGCATAAATTGACATATTGACATTATATAACTTTGTGGTTGAACCATATATACTTCCTCCTGCAGATCTCCATGTAAAAAAGCATTTTTTACATCTAGTTGATACAAAAGCCAAGTTAAATTCACTGCAACAAAAAATAATATTCGAGCAGAGTTAAGTCGAGCAACAAGAGAAAATGTCTCACAATAGTCAACACTGTACTTCTTGAGTATAGCCCTTTGCAACTAGTTAGGGAAGATATTTCATGGTANGTCAACACTGTACTTCTTGAGTATAGCCCTTTGCAACTAGTTAGGGAAGATATTTCATGGTATACACTCAACGGCAACTAACAGGAGCCAATGGAGTAAGATTCTAAGTCTAATTCTCATGCAGAACTTTCATCTCTTCATCCATTGTCAATTTCCATCCAGGAGATAATAAAGCATTTTTGAAAGAACTAGGGACAAAGACAGAACACACTGATATGCAAATCAACAAAATGATGAGGAAAGTCGATGAAATGAGACACAATTAGATATAGGATGTTGTCTACAACTACGAGGACCTTTTTTTAATACAATAGATAGATTAGAAGATAATGGAGGAATAGATGACTCAAGGTGTTGAACATCAAAAGTGGTTGGTGCTAGTGGTGGAGCTGAAGCATACGACACTTGTCTATCTCTAGAGCGTTGATAAACTTAAAGTGGAGGAGAAGACATTGTTGGAGAACACACCATGTTTAAAATAGTAGGCAACAAAAGCTACCTAAACTAGATGAGATCAAATCTATAGTAAGTATATGGCCTGACGCAAATAAAAAAGATGATTCAAAGATGGTAACATAGGCACTGACATGATAGTGACAACAGACCGGATAACACCAATAATCTTTCTAAGTATGGAAATAGCCCAAAAAGAGACACTTGATAGAGCCAAGTGATAGTTTATCCCAGCCAGAACCAAGTAGATGAACAAAGGCAATACAACCAAAGACACAAAAAGTTAAACTGAAAATTGGTGTAATTGGATATAGCAAGGAGTAAGGAGAATTGTTATCTAAAATGCAGGAATGCATGCAATTGTTAAGATAAACAGAAGTAGGCTAACAGGGCTTGGGCACACACATAGTAAACATTAGATGTTGCAAGCACACGCATAAGAAACATTAGTGTTCGTGCAACATCTAATAAATGGCCATGTTCATGTTCAAAAACACTCCATTTTGTTGGGATGTATGTGGGCAAGTAGTTTGATGGATAACGCAACCGTCAACACAAAAACTATACATAAATGATTGAGTATACTCAAGGACATTCTCTGACTGAATAACTTTAATACGAGTATCAAACTGAACCAATATTTCATTATGAAAAATGGAAAAAATCTTTGACAATTCATATCGGTCTTTGATAAGAAATAACCAAATCATAAGTNCCAATATTTCATTATGAAAAATGGAAAAAATCTTTGACAATTCATATCGGTCTTTGATAAGAAATAACCAAATCATAAGTCATCAACAAAACTTACAAAGTACTAAAAATCAAAACTACTTTTTGGTCTTGTACGGCCTCGAATGTCTAAATGTACTACATTTAAAGGATTGACTAAGGAGTAGCAAAACTAGAAGGAAAAAAACTATGATGATGCTTTGCCTAATTGACAAGCCTCACATTTTGTCACAAAAGGACTCAAACTAGCAATAATTTGATGCACTTCTGCAAGAATGGATGAATCAGTCAAAAGTGCTACTAGAGAGGAGACAGTAGCACTCAAGGCTGGGATAGAAACTCCAGGGTCCAAGTAGTAAAGGTCATTTGCTCTCATGCCCCAAACCAACCACCTTTTCTGTCGTGAGATCCTAAAAAACACTGATAGAGAAAATGATACAGAACATTTTAAGGACTTGGTTCGCTAACTCACAAATAACATTAATCTTCCTTTCAATCCCGTGTTTATTGGTTCTGCAATTCCTGTATCTGAATCTAGTAAGGAGATCGTCAGTCCTATGTGCACAAATAACCAAGAGGTTAAGGACATACACTTGTCAATCCTATGTATTGCTCGAAAAGAACCATCAAGGCATCAACTAACAAAATACGTGAGTTAGACGAACAAAAATTAGAAAATAGGAAAGAAATGTCAAACATATGAGCACTAGTTCTGAAATTAATGCTAGCAATGGAAGTAGGCAAATGTGGAGAAAGGGGAGACAACCGTTGGATGAGTTGACTAAACTAGGAAGAAAGATCATCATGAGAACTAGAGATAGATGCAACTAGACCCCCCCAGTAGAAGTCTAATGTGCTAGAGAGCCTAGAAGATCGTTAGATGCATGATTAGCATGGGGCTAGTCTCCCATGCTTTGTCTCAACAGTAATCCTCAGTATATCATGTGCCACCACAATAAGTATATTACCAATCAAAAAGATTACCACAACCACCTCCACAGCTATCACGCCTAACACTATCAATTCCNGGAGTAAGGAGATCGTCAGTCCTATGTGCACAAATAACCAAGAGGTTAAGGACATACACTTGTCAATCCTATGTACTGCTCGAAAAGAACCATCAAGGCATCAACTAACAAAATACGTGAGTTAGACGAACAAAAATTAGAAAATAGGAAAGAAATGTCAAACATATGAGCACTAGTTCTGAAATTAATGCTAGCAATGGAAGTAGCAAATGTGGAGAAAGTGGAGACAACCGTTGGATGAGTTGACTAAACTAGGAAGAAAGATCATCATGAGAACTAGAGGTAGATGCAACTAGACCCCCCAGTAGAAGTCTAATGTGCTAGAGAGCCTAGAAGATCGTTAGATGCATGATTAGCATGGGGCTAGTCTCCCATGCTTTGTCTCAACAGTAATCCTCAGTATATCATGTGCCACCACAATAAGTATATTACCAATCAAAAAGATTACCACAACCACCTCCACAGCTATCACGCCTAACACTATCAATTCCTCGCCCACCACAATTGGTACTATGAGATGGACCACGACCACCACTAGATATTAAGGTAGAGGACTCTGGTGAGGGAGTTCCATTCCATGACTAAGGGAAGCATGCTGAAGGTGAGAGTAACCAGTAGCCCCATATGGATGAGTCTCACTAGCCAAAATTTAATCTTTGAACACACTATACTCGGAGTTAATGCTCAACAATACCAAGGCAACCTCAAACTCTTCACGTTGTCATTGATGTATGCTTAATTAAGTGTTTGATGGCTAAGAAGTACGGAAATGAACTCAGGACAAAGACACGATAAGACGCAGACACAAAGACACAACATTTCTAATAAAAGTAGGACACGAACACGTTGAGTACAGTATATAGATAATTAGTATCTTATACTATAAAAGAACATATAATTACCAAGACTAGACATACTAAAGTTGTACTCAAACTAAAATAACAAAAACAAAAAATATATAAAAGATTTAATAAAAGTAATTGAGAAAATGAATATCAGACACGTGTCTGAGGAATGTCGGTTTCCAACACGTGTCCGACACAAATATGTCAACTTCTTGAGAGTGTCCGTGCTTCATAGCTTGGTGGTTGATAGAGCAGAAGTACTTCCCATAACCCTTTCAAAGTGTCATAGTGTTCAACAAGAGATAGTACGTACAAAAAGCTCATAAATTCAAGACATATTATATTCTTGCAAATACATCTCCACAAGGGAATCTCATATCTTCTTGGCTATGTCAAAAAGTTGAACATTACAAGCTACAAACAATTCCATACTAAGTTACAATCATACCATCACCAACGAATTCTCATTCAACCAATCTTTAGAACCTTTTGAGGTTGCGCTGGACTTTTAGGCAAAGACTTGACTTTCTTTTTGGCTCACAAGAAAACTTTAATTGCGTGAGACCACGAATAATAATTGTTGCATTCTATTGTATTCTCCAAAATTGCCATAATAAGGGATAAATGTCAGTACAAGATAAAGGAAGGAGAGAAAAACACCTCTAAGTCAATGAACAAGGTTTGAACCGTAATAAAAATAGTGAACTAGGGCTAAAACAACCCTTGAACCGGACTGAACCAATGAAAAATAGCCTAACCCGAACTAAACCAATGGACACTCTTGTTCTTTGTCTTCTTTGGCTTAGAAACCCTAGCCACTCCTGTTCACACCACGACGAGACAAGCAGCTTCTTCAGTTGATTCTGACCATGGTTCAAGGTAGCGGTATTGTTCATCAACTCAGAACCTACTAATACACATCGAACGCAGCATCTCAGCACAGTATCAACTGATACACACAAAATGTTGGATAGAAGGCCGAAAAAATATCCTAGAAATATAAACAACAATGTCCATAAATCATGTAGAATATTAAATATAGTGGAAATCAAATATAACGGCATTATCGAAAATATTGACATTTATTTTTAAATATAACAAACATGTAATTATGTATTCTTTTATTCAACGTAAAATAATCAAAAAAAAAACCTAATCCAAAAATAAAAAGGAAAAACTCTAGAGACAATTCTTTTAAGATGAAAAAAGGGAAAGAAAAAGGTGTTTTTAAACTTTAAACATGGAGAACCGATAGTCAACAGTGTCCTTTTATTCTTCGTCTAGTCCCTTTTGACTCTTCCAGTTCATTTTAGCCACTCCATTACACTAAATAGAACGAGATAGAGAGAGAACCACATAGAGAGAGGGAGAGAACCTAACAGACAACTGGATGTGATTAGAGGCTCAAATTGCAACTCGATGACTTGGAAGGAGGGATGTGGGTCCAGTCGCTACTTGCTGCTTGGTGCATTGCGCGACTGCTTCGCGAAGAATAAAGAACAGAAAGAAGAAGAAAAAAGAGACTCTTAGTTATGCTTTTACTAGTTGCAAATTCTTACATCCTTCTTCTAATTTCTTCGATTTAAGGTTCAATATTTGCAGATTTTCATGTGGAATTCTTGTCCCTTTTCATGTTGTCTAAGATTTAGGAGATGATGTAGAAAATTTCAACATATCGGACTAATTCCAATATGAATTGTCTAAGTTGCAAACGAGTTGACTCTGAGTTAGGCAGATACATATNACGAGATAGAGAGAGAACCACATAGAGAGAGGGAGGGAACCTAACAGACAACTAGATGTGATTAGAGGCTCAAATTGCAACTCGATGACTTGGAAGGAGGGATGTGGGTCCAGTCCCTACTTGCTGCTTATTGCATTGCGCAACTGCTTCGCGAAGAATAAAGAACAGAAAGAAGAAGAAAAAAGAGACTCTTAGTTTTGCTTTTACTAGTTGCAAATTCTTACATCCTTCTTCTGATTTCTTCGATTTAAGGTTCAATATTTGCAGATTTTCATGTGGAATTCTTGTCCCTTTTCATGTTGTCTAAGATTTAGGAGATGATGTAGAAAATTTCAACATATCGGACTAATTCCAATATGAATTGTCTAAGTTGCAAACGAGTTGACTCTGAGTTGGGCAAATACATATGAGTCCTAACTAAGCCAGCGCCGCTTCAAGTATGCCTCATGATATTTGTGTAATGGGTATCTGCATCGAATTGGAGGTGGCTAAGTCGGATACTCTTTTTGCTAAGTCCTATTGAACTCTGCCAATACTTTGAACCATATTTTCAACGATTCCAATGATAGGCGAACATGATGACAATCACAACAAGGTTCGGACCAAAATGGAACAGAAGATATACTTACCTACAACAAACTCCCATCAAAGACAACACTATGCATTATGTCTTCCGCAACGAGGAACCTCTAATATCACTCTTTTAGAACTTTATGTTCCAGATCAACAAAACCACAATTGAAAAATCAAACGTCTCTATCCTAGTCTCTGTAAGAAGAAAAAAAGAACCAAAAAAATAATGGAAAACAAGGGAGAGGCAAAGNTAAGTCGGATACTCTTTTTGCTAAGTCCTATTGAACTATGCCAATACTTTGAACCCTATTTTCAACGATTCCAATGATAGGCGAACATGATGACAATCACAACAAGGTTCGGACCAAAATGGAACAGAAGATATACTTACCTACAACAAACTCCCATCAAAGACAACACTATGCATTATGTCTTCCGCAACGAGGAACCTCTAATATCACTCTTTTAGAACTTTATGTTCCAGATCAACAAAACCACAATTGAAAAATCAAACGTCTCTATCCTAGTCTCTGTAAGAAGAAAAAAAGAACCAAAAAAATAATGGAAAACAAGGGAGAGGCAAAGATTAAGGGTAATAGATGTAAACCCTAATATGCTCTGATACCAAGTTGAAACTAAAAAATAATTAAAGTTTAGAAGAAAGAGAAGTGATGAAAAAGCGATAAATTTATGTAATAAGATTGGTGTATTAGGTGTGTACACCTCCACCTATTTATATTGGTTTTGATGTTCACAATAGGAACACATTAGGAAAATATAGAATATGAAACTCTAAATAGAAAATTCTAACAATTCCAACACCAAGCATGCATTGAATGTCATTCAGCAAGCTCACTTGTTAGATAATTGGACACTTGAGACACCCCTAGAGCTTAATGTTCACTACTCTTCCCCACATGATTCCCTGATGTTACCTTATATCATATTGTTATTGACAGTATGGTATAGTTAATCGTTTCTTCTAGTTGTTCATGTGGTTAGTCAGTTTATTGTTTCACCTACTATTATTTCCTTCCTCTTCCTCTACATAATTCAAAGCTTATTTCAATGCTGATTAGACAAGTGACTATGGATCGCAACTCCACCACTATTTTCTCTTTCTTCCTTACTGATTCTCTTATTTCCTAAAAAAAAAAAATCAAACTTTTATTTACTCATTCTTATGTTGAAGCTAAGTACCTTGTTATGACATCTACCACAACTGAAATAGTTTGGTTCCGTTGGCATTTCTTTATCTACTTCTACTCTTATATATTGTGACAATACCAATGCTATTTAGATTACTCACAACTAGATGTTCCATGACCGTACAACGCATAATGAAATTGCTTGTCACTTTGTGCACCATCATTTTCAACTGGGCACTATCTCTCTCGTCTTCTAGTCTTCTGCTATGTAGTCAGTCGATAGATTTATTTACAAAGTCTTAAAAATAGCCCGCTTCAGTTTTGTTCTTGGCAAAATTGGCAAAATCCTGATGTTTGATACTACCACATCATGAGTTTGAGGGGGCCATTAATAGTGTTCTATGATATTTTAGTACTAGGGATAGTTAAGTCTTTTTTTATTTTGTCCTACTATATAAGACTTTTATTGTATAGCCTTTCTTTTATGTTATGCAATATAGACTTAGTGCATTGTAATGAGAGTCTCTTTCTCTTTCTCTTCTTTCTCAGATAATTGTCAATATTGAAAATGTATCTATGCCCAATAAGTGACCTCTAACAACCTAGACACTGCTCCCATAAGCTATGTTAAATTGTTGAAGTCTACTAGCGTATCTTGATGCTTCAATGAAGTCTTCAAGTTGAAGCTTGTCCTTTGCTCTTTCTTCTTCTAATGTCTTCATCCAAGCACCGACCTAGAACTAAATACAAGTCATGAAATTACCAAGCTATGTCACTAGACCTAACACNAAGCTTATTTCAATGCTGATTAGACAAGTGACTATGGATCGCAACTCCACCACTATTTTCTCTTTCTTCCTTACTGATTCTCTTATTTCCTAAAAAAAAAAAATCAAACTTTTATTTACTCATTCTTATGTTGAAGCTAAGTACCTTGTTATGACATCTACCACAACTGAAATAGTTTGGTTCCGTTGGCATTTCTTTATCTACTTCTACTCTTATATATTGTGACAATATCAATGCTATTTAGATTACTCACAACTAGATGTTCCATGACCGTACAACGCATAATGAAATTGCTTGTCACTTTGTGCACCATCATTTTCAACTGGGCACTATCTCTCTCGTCTTCTAGTCTTCTGCTATGTAGTCAGTCGATAGATTTATTTACAAAGTCTTAAAAATAGCCCGCTTCAATTTTGTTCTTGGCAAAATTGGCAAAATCCTGATGTTTGATACTACCACATCATGAGTTTGAGGGGGCCATTAATAGTGTTCTATGATATTTTAGTACTAGGGATAGTTAAGTCTTTTTTTATTTTGTCCTACTATATAAGACTTTTATTGTATAGCCTTTCTTTTATGTTATGCAATATAGACTTAGTGCATTGTAATGAGAGTCTCTTTCTCTTTCTCTTCTTTCTCAGATAATTGTCAATATTGAAAATGTATCTATGCCCAATAAGTGACCTCTAACAACCTAGACACTGCTCCCATAAGCTATGTTAAATTGTTGAAGTCTACTAGCGTATCTTGATGCTTCAATGAAGTCTTCAAGTTGAAGCTTGTCCTTTGCTCTTTCTTCTTCTAATGTCTTCATCCAAGCACCGACCTAGAACTAAATACAAGTCATGAAATTACCAAGCTATGTCACTAGACCTAACACTCAGCAGTTAACCAATGCATATGAATTGTTTTTCTCACCTAGGCATAGTAGAACAACCAGGTCTCCCATCCATAGCAAACAACTTGCTCTACTGTTCAAGATATATCTTATGCTTCTGTTGGTGTAATAACTTTATGATAAAGCATGGCTTCTCATACTATACCTTGCCTAACCGAAGATAGGGCAATCTACTACACAACTAAAAACAAGAGCTTAGCCATAAGAAATAGTCGAGTCGCCTAACTCAACTTATACTTTGNGCTTCTCACCTTGCCTAACCGAAGATAGGGCAATCTACTACACAACTAAAAACAAGAGCTTAGCCATAAGAAATAGTCGAGTCGCCTAACTCAACTTATACTTTGGCTCACGGCAAACTAGCTAGAGGATACTTAAACATGAAATGGATTCAATCACGGCCGCAAATCAGAGAGAGTGACTTGCGTGATGCATCTATATTTGGGGATGATCAGGTAGAACTCAGGTTGTCAAGTGTCAATCGGGAAACAATCGATTAGGTGTCCCGGGTGTAATAAAGAATTTTACTTATAAAAAAGAAAGGAAACAGTTAAACCTAGTAGANCTAGAGGATACTTAAACATGAAATGGATTCAATCACGGCCGCAAATCAGAGAGAGTGACTTGTGTGATGCATCTATATTTGGGGATGATCAGGTAGAACTCAGGTTGTCAAGTGTCAATCGGGAAACAATCGATTAGGTGTCCCGGGTGTAATAAAGAATTTTACTTATAAAAAAGAAAGGAAACAGTTAAACCTAGTAGAAACCACAAAAAGACTAACCTAGTACCCCAAGAACAAAACATTGAGAGGATCAAAAAGTGTTATGATTGATCGTGAAAGAGGCGACCAGAATGGTACTCGAATCCCATAAGAAATCATTGGTTAAAAATTAAAATAGTATTATTGCATTCGTATACCCCATTTTCTCACCATTGTAAGTTGTGGTTCAAACCTCAAATGTCTCAAGTTAGTAACTATAACACTTTCAGATCTCGCAAAGAAAGAAAGGACTTTTCCGCCAGAGTTTTCACACTCTGAGAACAAAGAAGGCCAGCTTTGCCAAGCTACCGCAATTCTTCGGAAAGAAAAGAGAACAACATGTGAAAACGTTTAGTTTGCTTAGCGTAGTAGAGCACTGACCACCAGATTTTAAAACTGCAATTTAACTACCAAGATTAAGACTCAAACGATCAAGGAAGGACCACTAGAAATAACTGATTGCTGAAGGTATTCATCGCTCACTGTACCAAGAAAAGCAAAAAGAAAGGTAAAATGAAATTGAGGTATAGATGTCCAACACAGACAATAACAGACAACATAATATTTTTACTATAACAGAGAGGAAACAGGAAAAAAATAATAGAATGACAGGAAAGTTTTTTTTTTTTTTTTTTGGGGGGGGGGAAACAGGCATTCGAATCTCACCTCCAAAAAACAGGTTGAAGCAGCAATTAGTTTCTCTCCCAGTATCAAATACCGCTAAAAGCTATATGTTCCATGTAGACATTTATTAATTAAAGCATGCTTCTGAAACAACATGAGACGAGATAGCTGATGTCAAAAGTGTCCCACGAAAGCCTTCCTCAGCCTTGTCAACCTCCATTTTGTGTTCAGAAAGCTCATCTATGGAAAATTGAAATTTCACAGCTCACCAAAGTTATCAATAAGCAAAAGAGATGCACAAAGGTTCACTTCAACTGAAAGAAACATGGAGCCGCATATATGCTTGAAATTGAAGACAAGTTTCAATGATCCATTAAGATGATTTCGAAATATAAGCCGAACAGGTGATTGTAAAACGGACTTCACCCAGCGGTAGTCCGTTGATCTGAGTAGAAAGATTTAATGTCTATACATCCACTGGAATTAACCAACGTCGAGTAATGCCGATAAATATTCAACTAAATTTTCTGAAAAGTCTGATGCATAGTACTGTTTTACAACAATACTCTATATTATTGGTACATTGATCATTCAAGTAATCAACTTATCAATCAATGTCGCTAATTGATACCATTATTAATAATATGACCATTCTCATTCTGATTCAAAATACTGGATGGTAGATATACCAAGGTTAAGAGTAAATTAAGAACTACTGAACGGAGAAACATTTTCCATTTATTTTCAAAGAGTTTGTTTAATGTTCATTCCACGGTAGCAACAGTGTTGGTCATTCAAACATTAGACATATAAGGTATAGTAGGGGCAAGGCTCATTTGAGTTGAGATGGCAATCGGGATATAATTTGTAATCAAAGGTGTTGGAACATCCAACTCAAAACCAATTGACAATGGGTAAAGAGACCACTCAACCATATAAACAACATTGGGTGGTCAATGTGACTACATTGGGTCCTCACTATCCTCCCCCATGTGTGACCCAGCTTGCACGTGGGCTAACAAAATGAACCGAAACAAACAAACAAACAAATATACCAAAAAATTCAAATGGGTGCAAAACTTAGCCCATTAGCAACACAAAGTTTAGCGGTGATACCATGTTAGAACATCCAACTCAAAATCAATTATTAATGACTGAAATGAAAAGCCATTTTACCATATAAACTATTGAAGTATAAATACTTAAGTTACACTCTCTCCAATAGCTTAAACTTTTGAAGTAGATAGTTGTTTTAACATGGTATCAGCACTGGAGGACGTGTATTCGAATCTCGCCACCAACCTAGAAAATTAAAAGAGTTTCCACATGCTAGGCCTAAAATCTAGCCTGCACGTGATGGAGCGTGGTAAAGTACAAGTACTTCAGTTACACTCTCTCCAATAGCTTAAACTTTTGGAGTAGATGGTTGTTTAATATAAACCAACCTTGAATGACTCTAATCTCTAAATGTAGACTACGACAAAGATCAGCTGAACAAAATTTATGGCAAAACAGAATGCAATTTCAATTATGCTAGAGAACATTCAATCGGGTTGTGATGTACTTATGTATTCAATTATTTCTAAATTGCCATTACTGTTTGGCATGTAGAAATGGCCAAGATATTATAACAGACTCTTAATCTTCTCATTCCAAACTAGTAGTCCTCATGCTAATTATTTGTCATACAACATCATCTCTTCCAGATTAGTTTGTTTTTGATTGACTTTGATAGCAAATCACCTGCGATATCACGATTCTCATGGATCTCTGAATCTGTCACCCACAGAACATCTCCCGGGAATATATTCATGTCAGCAAGTGTATCAAATTCCCCATCAATTGTCCTGGAACCTTTGTGAAGTATCTGGTTTTCCTTAACCACCTGCACATATTGACTCATTGAGGGGAGACCACAGGTACTAAGGGCAATTCAAATCATAACCTTGCAACTGCAAAGTAACCTTCAGACTGCTAGCAGTCAGATGATAATAGCAACTTTATAATTATGATAACCTCCACAAATGCATGATAGGAAAATGTCACAAGACCACTTTTTTTTTTTTTTTCTAAAAGGGGTGCAACACGAGGACTTCCCAGGGGGTATCACAAGACCACTAATTTTTCCCACATGGTCAACATCAAGCTTAAGTATCAAAATCAGAAAAAAGCAGAGTCAATACATTATCTTAGTGATATGTGACCATAGTATAAGGAAAAATTACATATAAATATTTATTCAAAGCTATTGACATGGCATTTACAGAACCACTCTTCTAGTGACAGCATTACATATACATATTTATTCAAAGATATTGAGATGGCATTTACAGAACCACTCTTTTAGTGACATCAGTTTCATCAAAATCTATATGAAATTTGAACTTTCTTTTGCAAAAGTAACACACATTAAAATTCCAAGTGGATCAAACACCAAGCACTGAAAAGAATTAAAATATTGCTAATACTGGAGTTCAAAGAAAATAGACTACATTCCTGTCCCATTATTTAATGCAATCATCTTCTCTTTAGTAGCTTTAACATGAATTTAGTTGATATTTATAGTTTAATCAGATATAAGTGATTTTTTTGTAAATGAGAGGAAGAGAATCAAGTTATAAGTGCAATTTTTAATTTCTTTTGTAGTTTGTATTCCTTATGTGGTGCCAGTAGACCTTGGATTAATGGGGTTTGACAGGTGCCCCCATTGAATTGGGTGTAGCTAGAGAGCTTGCAAGACCTTTGAACTGGAGGAAAGGAAAGTAAAATGGCTGTCTTTGAATGTGGGCATTTAAGTGTCTGAGGGCCAGTGAATGTGCTATGGCAACATATCGGGATTGTCGTTGAGCCTATTATTTTGTGTCATTTTGTATACTTCCCAGCTTAATTTTTTTTTCAGGTTGATTTGGAAGAAAAGATCGGGACTTGAATATATGTGAAATTAGAGATGGACGAATATCGAGATAACTTTTGTAACATTGACGTTCTGAAATTTATTGTTATTTGGCATCAAGATTATGAATTGTAATCTTATTGAGGTAATTAGTGCTCTGAAATGTTTAATTGGAGATGTAAATTGTTGATATATACAAATTACATTTCTGGGGAATCGAGGCATTCTATATGATGTCTAATGATTAAAATTTCGTTTTGGTGTATTGTTTCGGTCACCTAGGAAACAGAAACAGAAACATTTCGATGTGTTTCGAAAATATTTCAACCCATTTCAGAAACATAATGAAAAAAATAAAAAATTTAAGAATTATTTTTCTAAAATATTTATTAAAATATATTAAAGTTCCTTGAAATACCTTGAAACATTTCGAAACAATTGTGCAAATGCATTGAAATATTATAATACATCTCAAAATATTATGAAATACCTCGAAATATTAAAATTTTAATTTCATCACTGATTCGTTTCGGTCTCCTTGGAAACGGAAACGTTTCAGATATTTCGACCGTTTTGAAACGATATTTTGATCCTTGATGATGTCAAATGTCATCGAAAGAAACTGCAAAACAGTTGTATTTCTCTTGGTGCCCTTATCCTGTTTCCAAGATTGTTGGACATCTACCAATAATAATGATTTATATTACATGGTTCACACAAATTCTATTTTTAATTGTTGGACACAAGTATAAAGTGGTTGGCACATTCTTATGATTGCCCCAGAAGTGCTAGGGTTCTTCACCATGTGTCAAAAACAAAAACAGCTTCTACCTGTTCCAACAAAGCTAAGATCCACAAACATGGAAACGGACTCGAGACATGTTAACAACCTAACAAGAACACAGGGAAGACATGAGAATAGCAGATTTTTATATGTATGGTGTTATTCAGCTTATAGTCAACAAAAACACTCCTGCCCTATAAAAAGTATAGCAACAATTTATAATAATGATAACTCCAACCATCCACTCATGCTCCCACCTCATAAAACTAAATCTTCACCTGTCTCACTTTAATTTTGAGATACAGTAAAAACTTAATAAAAAATTTCATGTGCACTTCTCCAAACAATATTTTAATCATATTATTTATAAGAAAGTTGTGTCCTTATAATGNTTTGAGATACAGTAAAAACTTAATAAAAAATTTCATGTGCACCTTGATTTAATTTCTCCAAACAATATTTTAATCATATTATTTATAAGAAAGTTGTGTCCTTATAATGNAGTTTAGCACTAACGGTTAGGTCACATGAACTACAAGGACCTAAACCGAATCACAAGCAAGGAACTTCTGTGGGGGGTATCTAAGCTGAGTAAGTCGTCTACCAAAGTGTGTAGTCCATGCCAATTAGAGAAGCAAACCAAAGTCCCTCATAAAAAATTGCAAACCATCACTAATAAGAGACCCCTAGAGCTCATACACATTGATCTCACAAATCCTACACAAACTGAAAAGAGATGCATCTTAGTCATGATAGATGATTACTCTAGGGACATTTGGGTTGCATTCTTGAGGGACAAAATTGAGGCTTTTGCAAACTTTAAAAACATTTACAAGAAAGCTCAAGTTGANTGGAACACACAGCTCCGGGTGCCCAAGAAGTGCAAACAGGTTTCCAAATCTAGTGTTTTTAATTTTTAGTATAGACATAGCCAAAGAGGTCAGACACTGGTCAAAGTGTGCATCCGAGAAGTGTCCATATCTAACACAAGCATGTAGTCTATTTAAATTGTTAGTGCTTCCTAGCTTTTGAAGATAAGTATGGTACAAAAGTGATAACATAATCAACACAACATAGCATCAAAAGACGCAACAGTTATCAAGCATCCATCAAATAATAAATACTATGAACAAATGAAGAAGGAAATCTTCATTAAGGAAATATGATCTATGAAAAGGTAGCATACCCCAAAGGATTCCCATATCATCATCTTAAGTTGGTAGATGGACGTGGACCCAGAAACATTAAGATTTATGGAGTTTCCAAAACTTGTCTTCCGAGAGCGCTTGGAGGTTCGGCGATTCGGCTCAAAAGTGCCTTCAGATGCTTCTAAAATTGATTTTGGAGGTTCTTTTCCTCGAATGAAACATACACATATATCCTCATTGTGATAGTGAAGTTTCCTCATTAACTCACAGCTTTCTCTTTCACCAATGCAATTCTCACAAACCTACAACATTTTGGAGTCAAACTGAGGCATGTAAAATATAGTGTATACAAAAGCTGGTGAGACAGTACGAGCCAAAGTTGTTTGTGCTATTCAAATAGCCCTAGTTCTTCTTCATTTTCTTCCTGAACTTCGTCATTGTCATTAGAATCATGTTCCTCAGAAATGTGGAAGATTTTAGAATCATCTTCGAACATGTCGCTATCTAAAAATTCTGGTCTCTTTCCCTATTATTTAAAACTACTTAATCCTCCATCATTTCGAACTCAACCATGACTCTACTTGAACCAATATCTCAAGAGATTTTGTATTTTATGGTGCACTATATGTATTGCAGCTTAAAAGTAAAGAAGAAAAAGATATGCACAGAAAAGTTTCTAGGTCATGGGAAATGAGCAAGGAAACAAGATAAGAACCTAACAACCATTATTCTGTCCGATGCCCAAGAGGCATCCACCATAAAAATTTAATTATTGTGACCTAAGAAGCAAAACACGAACACAATCAACGATTCGACATAACATGGGCATGCAGATATGACATTTCTCAAAAAGATAAGACACAGACACATTGAAAAACGCTATAGATAATTGTGTTTTATATATAAAATTACATAATTTGTTACAAATATAGTGATAATGATATATTATNAGCGATACGACATAACATGGGCATGCAGATACGACAT
This sequence comes from Ilex paraguariensis, assembly GCA_963454935.2. Taxonomy (NCBI): domain Eukaryota; kingdom Viridiplantae; phylum Streptophyta; class Magnoliopsida; order Aquifoliales; family Aquifoliaceae; genus Ilex; species Ilex paraguariensis. The sequence continues at coordinate 1,533,943 of CAUOFW020003169.1, read as the reverse complement.
TTCTCAGAAAGATAAGACACAGACACATTGAAAAACGATATAGATAATTGTGTTTTATATATAAAATTACATAATTTGTTACAAATATAGTGATAATGATATATTATTCATAAAAAATTCAAAACTCTGATAAATAAATATTATATCCAGTCATCTAGTATGAATTTTTCGACTAGCATCATAATAAGTAATAATTATCAATTTTTTCATAGACATTTACCCAACATATATAATTTAATTATTGCTCTCATTTTCTCAATTCCTCTTTTTTAATTTTTTATGTATTTTTTGTATTTTTTATTATATTTTGAGTACAACTTTATCGTGTCTAATCTTGATAATTTTATGTTCTCTTATAATATAAGATATTTATTAGTTAAATTTTTAAACTTTGTAATCATATGTCAACATATATTTATTGTTTATTGTTTAGTAGTAAAGAAGTGTCAGACACGTCACCACAAAAGTGTCGCACACTTGTTTGAAATTAAAATTTTATTATTTACACTTGTTTGAAATTAAAATTTTATTATTTAATTATAGACACGGATAAAAAAGTATCGAACACGTGTCCGGAGAGTGTCGATGTCCGACACGGATACATCGCCTTCTCAATAATGTCTGTGCTTCATAGACCGTGACAATCACCAATTTAAAAAATAAAAAATTTGTGTTGTAGTAAACCAAGAATCAAAATTTCATTTCAATGCATTATTTTGGTTGTCTAGGAAACGGAAACGTTTCGATGTATTTCGGAAATATTTCGACCCGTTTCAAAAATAGAATGCAAAAAAATTATAAATTATTTTTTTAAAACATTAGTCGAAATATACCAAAATATCTTGAAATGTCTTGAAACATTCCGAAATAATTGTACAAATGCATTAAAATATAACAAAACATTTTGAAACATTATAAACACTTCGAAGTATTAAAATTTCGATTTCATCACTAATTCGTTTCGATCTCCTTGAAAACGGAAACGATTAGGATGCTTCGACTGTTTTGGAACAATATTTTGATCATTAAGTAAAACTCAATAATCACTTAACTAGCAGAGGGAAGTAGTATTTGGCATATTGAACATTTATTTTCAAGCAATTGATCTTTGAATATGGCAGCAACTGTTCTTATCAAAGCTTAGAAAGATCAGACAAATTAAATTCAGCGGACATGAATACCCCATTTCCTAATATAACACATAAAACTATGATTTCCAAGAAACAGCTCTTTAGACATTTTGTTAAAAGAGAATAGAAGGAAATATAGATTTACCCATAAAGTACATAACTTTTGTTCTCTAAATTAATGAAAGCACAAACAAAAAAGCCTCGGTTCACAAAAATTACCTCAGGGCAAGTCCTAAGCAAAGACCTTCTGGAGTCAACCTCACCATTTGCTTCGTCATGAGAAACCATATGACCATCAGAAATTGGCATCTCTTCACAAGACCCAATTGGATTATCACCAAACTCAATTTCAGCAGATATACCACTCCCCTCCACACCACCCCNCATGAGTGACACTTTAGGGTATGGTATTTGGTTTACCTTTTAGACTAATGCTGAGATTGCTAGCTATTTCGATGCTGATTGGGCGGGGAATATTGATGATCATAAGAGCACTTCAAGTGGGTGTTTTTACATTGAAAATAACTTAGTATCTTGGCAAAGTAAGAAACAAAATTCTTTATCACTTTCTACCACTGAAGCTAAGTATATTGCAACAGAGAGTTGTTGCACACAGTTGTTTTGGTTAAAGCAAATGTTTCATTACGGGAGACCTCATGATAAATTGACCGTGTATTGTGACAATTCAAGTGGTATAAGCATTTCGAAGAATCTCATTCAGCACTCTAGGACAAAACTAAGGATCAAAATATTATTTCGGTGTATTGTTTCGGTCACCTAGGAAACAGAAACGTTTCAACCTGTTTCGGATACATAATGAAAAAAATAAAAAATTTAAGAATTATTTTTCTAAAACATTGATGAAAATATATCAAAATATTTTGAAATATCTTGAAACATTCCAAAGCAATTGTGCAAATGCATTGAAATATTATAATACATTTAAAAACATTATGGAATACCTCGAAATATCAGAATTTCGATTTTATCACTGTTTCGTTTCAGTCTCCTTGAAAACGGAAACGTTTCAGGCGTTTCGACATTTTCAAAACGANATAATTTCGATTTTATCACTGTTACGTTTCGGTCTCCTTGAAAACGGAAACGTTTCAGGCGTTTCGACATTTTCAAAACGATATTTTGATCCTTGGACAAAACATATTGACACGTTACCACTTTATTTGGTAGCTTGTTGAGAATAAGGTGATATCATTGGAATANTTATCACTGTTTCGTTTCAGTCTCCTTGAAAACGGAAACGTTTCAGGCGTTTCGACATTTTCAAAACGATATTTTGATCCTTTGACAAAACATATTGACACACGTTACCACTTTATTTGGTAGCTTGTTGAGAATAAGGTGATATCATTGGAATATGTCCAAACTCAAAATCAATTGGCCGATCTTGTCATAAAACCCTTGGATGTCCCTAGATTTGAGAGTCTAAGGAAATCCAAAGGTGTTTGTGTACTTGAGTGAGTGCTAGAGGTACTTAGTCCTAGGAGCATTATTAGGATATCATGCATGAAGGACTAAATACTCATTGTTTATATATTTTTATTTGTTTATTTTGTCTTTTGTTTTATATATGAAAATCCAAAAACATTTGAAACTTGAAAACCAAAAACAAGAGAAAAAGAAGTGTCCAAAAAGTGATTTGATGTCAATTTTGACCTTCATTTTTAGAATTTATGTTAATTACATTATTTTTGCATTTCTTTGTTTTTAATTGCATCTTTATGCATATAGTTTTTGTATATGTTTATTTTAAAAAATACCAAAACATTAAAAAAGAAAAAGACAAATATTTTCTTTTGTTTGTTTTTCATTTGTTCNACTTTAGCACTAACGGTTAGGTCACATGAACTACAAGGACCTAAACCGAATCACAAGCAAGGAAATTATGTGGGGGGTACCTAAGCTGAGTAAGTCGTCTACCAAAGTGTGTAGTCCATGCCAATTAGAGAAGCAAACCAAAGTTCCTTATAAAAAATTGCAGACCATCACTAATAAGAGACCCCTAGAGCTCATACACATTGATCTCATAAATCCTACACAAACTGAAAAGAGATGCATCTTAGTCATGATAGATGATTACTCTAGGGACATTTGGGTTGCATTCTTGAGAGACAAAATTGAGGCTTTTGCAAACTTTAAAAACATTTACAAGAAAGCTCAAGTTGAACGAGGTGAAGCCATAGGAAAAATTGTTAGAATCTGACGAGATCATTGGAGGGAATTTGATAATTCTAACTTTTGTGCTTCTTGTAATAAACATGGCATGAACCACAACTTTTCTGCACCTAAGACCCCACAACAAAATGGCACCATAGAGAGAAAGAATAAAGTGATACAAGAAATGACTCGAGTCTTGATTCGCAGCAAAGGGTTGCCATAAAAGNGGAATTTGGGATCGTCATGAGATTGATTTGAGCAAATTAATTACATATTAATTTAATCAATCGTCATCATTAATTTTCATATTTGATTGAGAAGAGGTAATTGAGGTAGATATAGATTTTAGTTGGATTTTAATTTGGGCTAAAATTGATAAACATATTCACCACCTCTAGGTTAAGTTTCTTGGTCTCCACGTGCATAATGGGGAGGAAAAATCTTATATCAGGTTCACCCTCCCGTAACAACAATTGGCATCAAAGCATGGTTGCCCCGAGATCAAAGACACTTGTAGGCATTTTTGTGCTTTGCCAACATATTTATTTGAAAATGGCTCCATCAATTAGTCATGAATTGTGCTTTGTAGTTCACACTGTCTCGAAAGCCCAATTGGGTAATAAATGTTACTTCGATAGTGGTTGTTTTAGGCACATGACTAGAGATAAGTCTCAACACTTCTGCGTGTTGAAGTGTAGCGGTGGGACTGTCACATTTGGGAATGGGAGTATCTCCAAAGTTGTTGGAAAAGGTTCCATTCAACCATTGGACATGCCAAAGTAGGATAATGTCCTTTATGTGGAAAGGTTAAAGGCNAAGTATTCACTTAGACAATGCATTTAAGATTTGATGATGAGCTTATTAATGCGTTTAAATTAATCAGAATCCTTTTCATGTTGAAGGTTGGTTTCACACATGTTGCACTTGAATTAGTTAAAGTTGAACAAAATTTGAATACGTGTGAATAAAATTGAACCTAACTAAGGAAACATTACTCTAGAATGTTTGCAATTGAGTTCAATATCTTTGAATATACCTTAGGGTAATGTATTGAAATGATGAATTTTGGATGGATCTTTTAAAATGAAAATTTGTGCAATTTTCAAGATTATTTGTTTTAAGCATTTAATGATTGAAATTGGAAATTGTACTTATTTTCCATCCAAACTCATCCATATCTTGTAGAGAATTGCTTTTAAGCCTTCATTTTGTCATGCATGCATTTGAGACTAAGGTTATTAAGGTGACTAGACTGTAGAAAACGGGGGAGATATGTTTCTGCTGAGGACTGAACTGATAAACAGCAAAGTTGACTTGTTTCAGGTCTAGCTCGAGCGGTCAACCACCTCACTCAAGTGGTCTATCTAAAGTTCAGGATATCCAAGGAGTCCAAGTCATCCCTAGTTAGCCATTTGAGTTATGGCTTTAGAGACTTAGTATTAAGTCATATGTGAGCATGAGAGTTTTATTCATTCATGGCATGTACTAAAGTACTTTGTTTATTTTTATTTGTTGACTTTTAGCTTTTAAAGTACTTTTGTTGATTTTTCTTTGATGCTTAATCATATATGACTTTGAGTTATATGCCTTATTTGTCCTTTGCTTAGTCTAGGTGCATGATTTAGCTAGTTACTTTCCATTCCTAACCTTCTTGTTATATTATGATTCAATGTCATGATTGCTATGGGTTGTCATTAAATTGTCATATATGAAAAATAAGATAAGAATATGTTAGGTGACTTGATTATGCACTGTGGTTATTGCATTGCATGTGGTCATTGGGTTTACATTTGTGACAAAAAGGGAGAGAATATTTTAAATACATAAGAAAGTAATTGGGGAGATTTGCTCTTGACTAGAATAGATATGTTGAATGTGAACATAGAAAGGGAAAGTTTGTGGTTCAAATACTCGAAAGGAGTAAATTTACAAACTTGGCACGAAGCCACACATTTTTATTTGTTTATTTTTCACTTGTTATTTTATTTATGAACACCAACTAAAGGGGAGAACTAAATATATTTTGCAATGATAAATCAATTGGTTCTCAAGCATTTTAGACACAATTTAGTTCAAACATGTTACATATTTGCACTTGCATGATATATACATACTTATGTCTTACGCTTCTCTTGGTACTTTCCATACCTCTAATTATGTAATTTATTTCTCTAACATATGATGTATTTCATGAGGTTCTGATTTGAGTGGTGATGTGTAGGACTATGATCTTCAAGCTTCATCGAAAGATATAGATCCTTATAATAGATAGAGTTTTAAGACGTATGCAGAAGTGTTTGAGATTAGATTTACAATTCTTTTGTTCAATAGTTTGGGATTGTAATCTTTATTTCAAACTTGTGGGTTTTTTCAAGAAATTCCCAAAAGGAGAAATTGTTAGATCATGTTTTGTAATTAGATAATTTTGTGGAGTCCATTATAAAATCTCAACCACTTCCATGGTCATGATCCTATCAAGTTCAAGATCTAAAAGTAATATTGAAGGGAGGAGATCAAGCATCAAAGCTATATCATTCAACCTCTATATACACATACATGCTTAGAACAAATGCAATGACCTAAACAACTAATATGATCCTTTAGTTATTTTTAACTTACGATGATTAGGATAAAAATGGAATTGAAAGCGGTCCAATTATGACTCTTAGGGATTTTCAAAGAAAAGTTTTTCTAAACCAAGTTTGTATTTTGAAAATATAATTTGAGTCACAATCAGACCCCTCTTTGAGCAACACTCTTTAGTGCTTCAGAGGACTAAGTTTTTGCATGATTTTAGGCTTAAAAAATCTGTAAAGACGGCCTTATGCTCACTAACCTTCATTAGAGCGGTCTCTTGATGACTTGGGAGAAGAAAGGAAAAGGCCACAGAAGGCAACACAGTGCTCGCTCTATGAGCTCATTCGAGCAATGCTTACCTAAGTCGTGTTTGAAATCAATTTTCACTCCGGCGACAACCNCAGAAGGCAACACAGTGCTCGCTCTATGAGCTCGCTCGAGCAATGCTTACCTAAGTCGTGTTTGAAATCAATTTTCACTCCGGCGACAACCNTTATGATTATGGTAATTCGCACTTTGATTTGCATTGAAATTGCTCCATCCTTAAGTCAAAGTTGAAATATGCATTGCTTTGAGTCATAGTAGGAGATAGAGAACTTAGTGTCATAAATCTGATTGCATGATTTATTAGTCAAAGTCTCTTTTCATCCTAGCGTGCTTGGATAGTGTTTANCCACCCTATACCACCCTCTCACCAATCGAACGGTCGTTCACAAATCTAAGTTTTCTTATTTATTAAAACTACCCTTATACCAGACCTATAAATAGAGAGTGTCTTCCTCATATATAGGCAAGCCTGCAGAGAGCCTTTCGAGAAATTTTTAGAGAAGAAATTTATCTTTCCACCTTGAGAGCTTCCACCACAACCTAAATCCCTAAGAATTCTAAGGCTACCACTAGTGATTCTTTTCATCCACACAACTTTGAGTAGAAGAGCTTGTTGGTAAACAAACTCATTGGTGTGTGCATACCGAAAATTGTTAGTGTGCCCATAATCGCTCGAAAGTTTAGACGAACCATGCGGCGAGGAGGTCCAATTGAAGTTACACCGGACGTCGAAGAGGGAGTTTCGACGAAGAGACGTAGCAAGAAAAGGAATATCTAGCCATGGGCATTGGTCGAGGTATAAGATTCAAGCACTTTTATGATGACTTAACGCATAGTGGATTAGACTTTTGTGAAGCCCGAGTGATTCTCCATGGTTTTTCTCGATGAGGGTTTTCCGTGTCACCAAATTGCTTGTCTCTTATTGTTTATTGTACACACTTGCAATTGTGAGCACACATAAGCACTATGTGTTTGATGTTTTGATTGCTCCATATCATATCATCCATAGTTGTACAAATTGGGTTGGTGGGATTTGGGATCGCCATTTGATTGATTTGAGCAAATTAATTGCATATTAATTTAATCAATCGTCATGGGTGTTAAGGGTTGTTGGTGATTAAAGGGATTCTCATCGTTAATTTTCATANTGGGATTTGGGATCGCCATTTGATTGATTTGAGCAAATTAATTGCATATTAATTTAATCAATCCTCATGGGTGTTAAGGGTTGTTGGTGATTAAAGGGATTCTCATCGTTAATTTTCATATTCAAATGAGAAGAGGTACCTTGATTGGATTGTAATTTGGGCTAAAATTGATAAACCTATTCATCCCCCTCTAGGTTAAGTGTCTTGGTCTCCACGTGTATAATCATGTGGAAAGATCCACATCGGATTCTCCTTCCCAGAACAACACATTTAAATCTCATTTTATTTATACATTTATTCAATTCATGAAAAGTATTTTTTTGAAAATACGCAATGGAATAGGAAAAGTAAGGGCAAGTGTTATATCCAGCAAAAAAAGAGTAGTATTAGTAGTCTCTCCACTCGCTGCCAATTGGTTATGACTTTGATGCTTTAGTACAAGGCACGATTAAAGGTTCAAGGATTTGTTTGCCTCATTGCATGTAAGATCTAAACACTAATGATATGATCCAAAACGAGGCCAATTTTCTCCCTCCATATTCTAGGGTGTAGCCTTTGTAAAAGTGTTGAAAGAGTCTATGGATCATTTATTCTTACATTGTCCGAATGAATCAAGTTTGGGAAACAGATCTTGTAGATAGAGAGAGAAAGGGTCCGTGGGTGGTTCCACGATGTTGTGAGTCGGTTTTTACAATTAACTAGTGGGTTTTTAGTAGAAATATGAGAGCTAAGACCTTATGGATATGTGTGATTTAACCAATTTTTTGTGTGGTATGAGTGTAAAGACATGGGAGGATCTTTGTTGATAGAGAACATTTGTTGGAAGAGATATGGGAAAAAATTCAATTTTTGGCATCTCTTTGCACATAATATCCATAGACTATGAAGGGATTCCTTTATTTTTGATAAAGGATAAGTGGGCGGAAAGGTGTAGGAGTATCACGAAATATTGAAAGTTTCTTTTTTTCCGATTTGTACTTTCGGAGGACACAAACAGTCAATTGTCCTCTGATGTATTTCCTCCTCCTTATTTAAGATATATCTTTTGGTTTTCTATAATATAAAAAACTGTGCTTCAAATGAGATATAACCATTCAGAAATGTGTCACACTTACAGTGGGCACCTGTTGGAGAATCAAACCACGTTTCCAAATGAGCTCAGGAGGCCTTTCAAGAAGTCTTGAGTGCTGGTTCAAAAGAATAGAAAAAATAAACGAAAAGAATAAATATAAATACCCTCCATGCATTCACCATACTTAAGTTCTAACTCCTGACCACATTAATTGATGATTATGATCCTCACATACATTGAGTTGGCATGTTTCGCAGCTTATTGCATCTCTTTTCTTTCTATATTTTTCAATTTAGTTGTGATTTATTCTTGCTCCAAATAGATAAAACAACATTATAATAGACTAAACAAACTACAAGGCAAAAAGACGAATTTCTCATGGTAATGATACAGGTAAAGCCCCCTCAATGTCCCCAAAAGTCTGCTATCCACAGAACCAAAGAAAAATGAGCATAGCTGAAGTAAAGAGTGAACCAAATGCATATCATATAATCAGCACATGGAGTGTGTCCCACTATCAAGGATACCAATTTTGGGTTCAGTAAATAGTTCCAGTCAGCTTGGAAATGGAAACATTTAAGAAATGTTCCGGAAACTTTCCAGTAATTGAAGAGAAAATTTTGAAATTTTGATTTTGAAACAATTCAAAATATTGAAATTTTGAAATATTTGAAACATTCCGAAACATGGGTATTGTGATTTTCCATTACCGACAATAGTTTCAGATGAAACAAAATGTTTATGCTTGCCCACAGTATAATAATCATAACAAAAATCACTGCCACACAAAGTCAATAAGCACCTTTTCACATTTCAGTAAATCAATGACACTATTCAAAGTTTCTGGTTCTTCAAAAGCAGCAGCACTCTTGCCACCAGCAGTGACATAGCTTCTCCATTTTGACAGCCATGAAGAGGGCAACAAATAGTATCTGCTATGGGCATAAAGTTGTATACTTCTTCCAAAAGCTAATTTCTCATGCATCTGCCGTTGTTTCAACTTGAAGTCTCTGTAGCACAAATGATGAGTCAAGCAACTACAAAACCATATCAACTCTATAATAGCAAATATTGTTTGAATCACCTAAGATTATCCTCCAAGGAAGCCACTTCGGTAAGTTCCATACTGCATTGAACACATGGCTCAGAGTCTGAAGGAAAAGTTGCACAATCCATAGTAACATTAGTATTTACGGCATTAGCACTTTCGAAAAAGAAAAGCCAGAGATGCTCAGGAACCAGCAAACGCCTAGCACCAGCAGCTTGCTCAGGCATAAGTTGCCCATGGGGGCACCTGATTGAAGCTGTTGGTCCTGCATCAGCTTCACAGGGAGAGTCCACATTTTTCCGGCGGAGCCACTGCTGCAACCTACAAATTGGAAATGTCAGTGTCCCCACATAACCTGTAGAAATAGAAAGTATCACCTGCCGCCCCCTGGGGGGTGGGGTTGAGAGTATTCAGCTGAACATGAGCAGGAACACAGAGACGAGATCAGGGAACTAACATTGTTGTCTTCTCTTAATAGTGACCAACAACATAAACAGTCCTATGAGGTCAACAAATCTAAAGAGTCCAAAAATCCTTTCTGGCAAGTATTGATAAGAAAGCACCAATATAAGCATCATCAACATATTAAATAGAATTTGAGTACAGATGCAATAAATATCATACCATGCCTTAGACACATAGTACAGCTTTCCATCCAGACACTTGCCCGCAAGTGCTGCCTCCGCAAGTTCTTTCATCAATGTTCTTTGATCCCTATACCCATCAGCACGCACCATACTGCATGCCTTCTCAAAAAGGCAATCAACGCAGTAGTCATCTTTGGACAATGTGGGCCCCCCCTCATTCTAGATTCACAGTCATTAGATAAAAAGAAGATTAGAGAGAATTGGGAAAATCAACAGTTAAGACACCTCCAACAATCAGGAACACATTAAAATAAATAAATAGGAAAAGCCAGAACCAGATGAAGATGTGCTACTCAAGTAATCTGATACTACAAGCTTAAAATTGTAAGCAATCATATGACACAAGCCGAAAAAGCTTGAAACTGCAATTTTGTTTTGATAATTCACACCTGTTGAAGATTAGGTTCAGCAGTCTTGCACAAACACCTAAGATGTATCAGAAAACTAATATGGGTGACTGACTCTTATAAAAATTTCCGCATGAGTACCTTAGATTTGTTCTTAATCTACAGAGTCCACAGACAGAAACATATTCATATAAACAGTACACGGACAGAGACATATTCATATAAGTTCAATGGAGATCAGACCCAACATAGTAGGANCCGCATGAGTACCTTAGATTTGTTCTTAATCTACAGAGTCCACAGACAGAAACATATTCATATAAACAGTATACGGACAGAGACATATTCATATAAGTTCAATGGAGATCAGACCCAACATAGTAGGACTATTAGACTTGTATCAGATTGCAGACAAAGAGCTTGTGGTATCTATAAACCATAGGGAATGGTCTCAAGTCTAGAAAGGGGTGGACAATAAAATACGCACTTTCAAGAGTAGTATTATTAGACAATAAATCCATCAAAATAGCGTCATAGTGCAGATATTCATAAAGAAATGCAGATTAGATAATAGCCAACTCAACAAGATAGTAAAGGTTTCTAAAGACCTACTTTAAGGTGATGCAACAGCAGTGACTCAACCACACAGAAAGATACCTTGGAGGATAACATGGTCCAAGCTTTGGCTGACAACCGCTTCATGGAGCCAACTTTTGAAACTGGGACCTTTCCATGCAAGCACTGGATAGGGGTGTTGTCAATAGCACTGCAGGAGATTACAAGTAAGCTTGGAAAAGCATAAGCTTCTTTTATTTTTCTCCCTCTCTCTCTTCAAAAGGGACCCACCTTTAAAACCTTAGTTCATAGTATCCTGGAATATTCCCCACGATTACTTTTTTGGGAAAACTAAGTGACAGTACATGATCAAAGATGCAACATGGACAAGACATAAATAGATGCTTAGATGGCAGTTATCAAATTGGTAAAATGGAAACAGAGTCCATTGAGCAGAACAAACATTATCTTCCATAATTAATTACACAGGTAAACATTAACCTTTTTCCCAAGTAGAAACTCTGGAGACTTTAAAGAGACGAATAAAAATAATAACCCATGCTTACACTGGAGTGATGTTGTCAGCCCATTGACGAAACCAGTCTGTGGCAATCCAAAAATATGGTTCCCCGGGCACTTGAACCGGGGCTTCAAAAAGAATAGATCGTACCTCCTGTCGCCGCGCTAAAATGTGATTACATTCTAGCTCCTTCTTTGATTGGTATTGTTTGCAAGACTCAAGGTATGATGCATTCAATTTTCTTAAATCTTCAGAAAGATGAGATGGAAGAAAAACATCAGTCGGTGGATTAACCGCATCACCATCTCGTAACCTTTTATTTCCATCAGACCCCATTTGTGCTTTTCCACTGTCATTCTTTGGAAGCCTACGAATATACATCAGCATATATGCATCACTTGATGAGAATGTCTGTACATGACCAACAACATTAGAATCTGAAGATTGCTGCTGGCAAACATCTACGTCATTTCCATTCACAACATCCATTGGATCACAGCCAGATGGATGGACAATGGGCTCCATTTGAACAAGTTTATCGGCAGGAAGAGAAGAACCTCCACCAAATGGGTGTCGCCCTAAGTTTGAGACGTGTTCATCATCAAATTCCCACCAAAGCTCCGTATTCTCATCCTTAATATGGGCTATGTAGTGGCCACTATTTACAGCAGACCCCTTGTGAATCAATACGGCTGACAAGTCATATATTAAGTCTGATTGAGAATGTTCAGAAAGCCAGTGTCGAATATCAAGTTCACCAGGAAAACAAAATGCCGAAGTGATTTTCTTCTTCGTTGTAGTCTAAGATGTTAATAAGAGAAGCACTACAGTAAGTAAAATGCACAAAGAAACAAGATCCCAAAAAAAAAACATACTAAAGGAGTTCACAGAAACCTACTCCTTAAACTGTCCAAATGCAAAACACTTCGTACACAAGAATAAATNTAAATAAGAGAAGCACTACAGTAAATAAAATGCACAAAGAAACAAGATCCCAAAAAAAAAACATACTAAAGGAGTTCAGAGAAACCTACTCCTTAAACTGTCCAAATGCAAAACACTTCGTACACAAGAATAAATAGAGGATAGAGGAAATAACTTCAGAAGCGTTATATTGCTAAATTCAGATCTCATTAAAGAGATCACTGCAATGTCCTGTAGCATAATCATCAAAATTCCTACAATCTCTAGCTCATGGAACAAATGGTCACTTATGTTTCACTCCGTGAATAATACAATCAGCATTAAACTAGCCAGTTCCATTACTACTTTCATAATCACTACCATTGCCATGCATATAAAACTAGGAATGAAATTCATAGGGAAAGCGAGCTTTGGTGGTAGAAAACTATTCAGAGATATTCTTTGACAACAGCAGCAAAAAACAGTGCAAATGGAAGTCAAGCATCAAGTGATAATGTAACGCAACTAACCAATATGTGACAACCACCCTGCAACAAGAGGCATACAGTTCCAGATATAGGTCAAAAAGAATCCCATCAACAACAAGCAGGTACTACAGCATCTATATAAACAACAGAACAAATTACCATCAAAGTTGAATTTTACCACTCATCAGATTGTAGGACTAGTAGAAGACAACAGTTGCTAAATTCTGTATGTCTTATAAAAATGAGAAGAGATGCACAACAATGATGTTGTGCCAGCAACAACGATATAACACAGCATTTACCACTAGCAAACTGGCATACTAGACAGAGAGTTCCATTACACAGATCAGAAGACCGACAGATATTGCACTACATCATGAAACCAACTCAGCGGATCAAGATACGAAAATTTATATTGGAAAAAAAAATATTTCACCTAGGAAGAACTTGTCGTGAGAATATTTCTTTTAACATCCCATGGTGACAATGGGGATAATTATTGTTTGAAAATAGGTACTGAATGGTAAACCATGCATAGCAGAGAATTATAAACAGCTAGCTGTAATCACTGGACCTTTATTTTTGCATTCTCCCAATCTAAACAGAGTTCAGAGTATACATTACTACCTAGAGAACTAAACTCAATTCCTCCATATTTACCAACGAATGGGCTTCTTCTGGTATCACCACCTTATTCACAAGTACTTCCTATTCAACCTCNAATGGTAAACCATGCATAGCAGAGAATTATAAACAGCTAGCTGTAATCACTGGTCCTTTATTTTTGCATTCTCCCAATCTAAACAGAGCTCAGAGTATACATTACTACCTAGAGAACTAAACTCAATTCCTCCATATTTACCAACGAATGGGCTTCTTCTGGTATCACCACCTTATTCACAAGTACTTCCTATTCAACCTCCACAGAGCAATTTATGGTTGGCACTTTGGCACATATCGAACAAAATAAAAACTTCGATACAACAACTCCAAGAACTATTTTTTTTTTTGAGAAAACAAATAGAAGCTACTTAAATGCAAGAAGAATAATATAAATGTTTACTATTTTCAAATTCTAATATAATATCGACAAATATGGGAAAAGGAAAGTATGTTAGTATGTACATTTGGAAGGAAAACACATCTCTTGAGCTGGAAATTAAGAACAGCAGGCAGTGACCGCAGCTTAATACTCCTAGTAGCATTAACTCGAGAAGCACATGACTCGCAATAATATTGGTTATCTCCTTGAAGCTCTTCAACACTTAAATAATCATCTAAACTCTCTTCTAAGCTCTTCAAGCCCTTGACATTCAACTCCAGCTCATAGAAGTCTTCAATTTTTGATGAAGCTTCAGACTCATTTCCACATTTTGAGCACCTGGATAATATGAAAAAAACGAACAAGAAAAGACAAAATTATTTCTTTCAACGCAAAATCAACACATGTAAACAGTACCAGCTGAGCTAGCACTACCAAATTAAAGAAGTAACACATAATTTATAGATAGCTATCCATTGGGTGAGATCAAACATGCAGGAGTTAGTTCTGAAAACCTAGATCAAACTGCGCAAAGAAGAGAAGTCATACCTAGAAGAGGAAGAAAGAAAAGAAAACTATCAGCAGCTCAACAATAATTCATACATGAAAAATGCATAAGAGAAAAATATAAAACCCTATAACAACAACAGGGATAAACTACCCCCGCTGGAATATAATAGATACATTTAACAAGCCCAACCAATGATATAACAGTATGAAGCATCGAGGGTTCACCGAGAAGAAAACAACAACGCAAAATAGTGTGAGGTTTTGTGAAGAAGTCAACCAACTGCATAGCTGAAGATACGAAAGGCAAGAAACACTCCCAAACTGAAGATAATAGCATTGTAAATGACAGTCAATCACGATATACTTGGTCTGCTAATGAAAAACACAATTAGATGCAATTAGAATGGCACTTTTGTTGCAACAATACAAAAAAGTAGGACCATTAAATAAAAAACCTACATCAGCAAGCAATCATTTCAACCAAACAAATTCTAACATGTACCAGCCATAGCACAACATAGTCAACCTTGGCAGTGGAATAAGCAAAACTATCAACGGTCAAATTCTTTTTTTTTTTTTCAAGGAAACCAGAGAATCACCCACAAAAAATAAAGAAACAAGTTGTTGATGATTCCTCAATTCTAGTATTTCGTCCATCTTTGAAGATTTTAAAAATCAAAGTGTCTTTAAAGGTGTAAGTTTGTGCATGAATAATTGTTTACGGTAAGACTAATAGCAACGATGTGCTTTAAAACAGGAGACTGATGTATTGTCTTTTACAGTAGTGGGGCGTTATGTGTAGAGATGACTGTGAGAGAGTGGATCATTTATTCTTGCAATGTCCCTTGGCCCTTTCAATATGGAATAAAATTGTTTGAATTTGTTGGCCTTTCTTGGATCACTCCGAGGTCAATGTCATGACCACTAGAATGACCTACCATACCCTTAGTCTCCCCTCCCTCCTTCCACACTCTCCACCCCTCCTTTAATTACCATATCACTTTAAATCATTGATCTATTTCTTTTTTCTTTTCATCTAGATCATCCTCCCCCTTTTTGCATCTCTCTTTCTCTTTCCTTTTTTCCTTCTTTTTTAGTGAAACCAACCCCTAATTTACTGAAAGCAACTAAACGTGCTTTGTACCTCACATCCTCGGCCTCTTTTCTAAAAAAATAATTATTTTTTGGTTCAATTAGTTTCTAACGGCAAGAAATAGACTTTGATTCAAAGAAATACACTCTTTCTGGCTCTGTTCTAGTCTCCCTCTCGCTTCTCTATTAAAGAACTTTTTACTACTTTCTAATAAAGCTGATGCTGAAATTTGTTAAGGATGCTAATAATTCTACGATTAGTTGTGTTATGTTGAAATTTGTTAAGAAAGCTGATAATTCTAAAATTAGAAGTGCTTTGTAAAATATTATTGATAAATTTGCTGAAATTTGAGGTAGAAATTTGATTCCTATTGCTAGGAATCTCATCATAATTTATTCTATGCTGCCAAAATTAGTTGAAAGGAGGTTGTACCTGGTTATTTGTCTAGAACTAGCTTTAAATGTTCAAACGACAAACCACCAAAGGAACAATAAAGGGAATTTCAGTAGTATGACGAATAGAGTGAGAAATATCTTTCCCAAAGCATAACTGGCAGGGCAACAAGGTATAAATCTATATCTATCTATACAACTAATAAAAGTTTCTCAATATGAAAAACTTTTGATTCACTAATTTATCCTTATAAAAGACTATAAAGAAATTATGTCCTATATGTAAATGTTCATATTATTATTATATAGATAACATTTTGCCTTTTTCCCATTAAAATGTTAAAAATATCTCAACTGCATTAAAATGCAACGTTACTCCTTTAATATACAAAGACAATACTGCACCTATATATGTATATGTTGCTTTTTACCCCAAAATCAACCCTTTATCTTTTTCTTTCTTTCTTTCTTTTTTTTTTTTTTTATCTTTTTAAGATTTTACATGGTCTTATAATTTTTAAGTAAAATGACTAACTAACTTCAGCAAAATTATTCGATCATAGCCAATCATCCAAATTATATGAATAGTTCTATGTAATGGATTTTAATTATTTTGTAGTAATATTTTAACAATGTTCAGACTTTGAATCTTATTTATCATGTCAAAAATACAGGATTGTATTGGGTTGCATTTTGTCCCTAATTGAACTAACTATTCCTATTTAAAGCATGGTTTCATTATGAGAAGAATCATAGCAATTATATTTCCAGTGATTTATATGAGCAATCCTAATTATATGATTTTTAAAGACTTATATTAAAATTTAAGCCCAAATATAAATAATGACTCACGGTCCCAAAATGTACAAAAATAAATCTCAATAATTTTTGTATTTTTTATAAGATGATATTTAGTTTACTTAAATATAATGCAGCTATATATAATTTATGTTTTTAATATTAATTTTATAGAAAAAATTCACATGCAACCCACATTGTGCATTTATAGTGCAAATATAAAAGCAAGGAGCAAGAAGTCTCCATAAGGTGTTTGTGCTTTCGCTCCTCCACATCATTCTACTTAGAAGTGTACAGATGGCAACAACAAATTTCCACAAGTCAAGTAACATTATTATGTATATCCAAATCTCATCGAAAACATTTAGTAACTAAATAATCTCGGGTCGGGTGTGAATCATCACATAAAATGCAGCAAAAAAAAAAATTCAATTTTTCGCTTTACTAGATAAATCGAACAATATACATTGTAATCATACCTTTAACAACAACTCAACAAAGCCTTGTCCTAACATTTTTGGGGTCTGCTTCCATTGTAATCATCAACATATTGACTTTGATTGGAATATTTGATATACATGAACCCAAATTAGAACTCTAGGACCTAAGTATACTTGTTAACTGCAGAGATTTAATCTGATCTAAATCCCCGTATAAACATCAATTTCAGACCATGGCTTTTTCCTTTTCATCTATATCAACTATATCTTTTCATGTCTCTCACCACATCTCTCTTTTCCCCC
>CAUOFW020003169.1:1485504-1516416 GCA_963454935.2 Ilex paraguariensis | reverse complement strand
AAACAAAGCAAGCACTTTAACCATTCACCTTAAAATTAGTGTCCAAGTCATAACTTACTTTGTCACATGTGACACACCTCCTCGGAAAAGATCTTGGACAATTGATCTGGCTTTGGAAACTGTAGAACAGCTCAAGCATTGCTCAAGTAAAGAGAAAAGTAAGGTAAGGAACTCATGACTATCCTGCTGTACACCATTATCTAGCTCCAGAGTTTGAATAAATGGAGCAGAATCAACAAAAGCCATTGTGCTAGCCTGCAGCTGTGCAAAAAGTCGGGCAAGTTGATTCAACACAGGCTGTTCTTTCAAAACCTCCAGTTCAACAGAAAAAACACCTTTTCTAAATGCCTTATTCATGTACAGGCACTGGAGTATGCTATTGGCATAGCATGTCGCTCCCAGATTAGTGAGGCCAGCAGGTGAGTCAGGGGAAGCACGAAGGTCCTTTGATGGGTCATGACCGAGCGAATGAACAATCTCTGACATCTTCTGCCATAACCCAGCTTTTCGATTTCCATTGGGAGGAGGAATCAATCCGCAAAAGCAATTGGGGTTGTCTTTTGTATTTACACGACAACCTTGACAAACAGGCGTCCAAGTCATGTATAGTTGACTTGCATCATCTTCAGTCACTAGGCCAGTTGTGTGAATTCTCCTAGACAAGTGAATAATCAGGAAAAAATTATAAAAACATGATTACTCAGCTAGTGTCCAGTCAGCAATTCAAAGCCAAACATTTTTGCTTCAGACAAAAGAATCACACGCCAATTTTATGGCTTTTCTGGAAGGTGCTGCTGTAGAGAACATTCCTTCTTTACTGAGCAAAATTCAAAACAATTATTTTTCGGTAGGTACACCTACAAATCACATTCTTGCTTCAGCCCAACAAAAATAAAAACAATTTTGCTTCCAAAAATAAGTAAGACACGGAACAAGATACAAAGCATAGTGATAGCAGAAAAAATTTCAAAGTACTTTTCAAGCTTTTCATAGCAAATTTAAGGCAAAAATCTGCTTGAAAAAAAACCAAGAACTCGGTTTTCTGAAGCATAAACACAATGCGCTATTTTACTACTTGCACCAAACTTTATCTCTTAATTAATTAAGCACAAACCAGAAAAAAATTTTGATCCTGAAACCCAGATGTCAAGAATAGTGTATATTCATAATAATACATCATTTCTTCCAACTTAACTTAGCATAAACCAAAAATCTAGAACTTCAGAAAATAAATTGAGCGAATTTTTCTACACAAGTCAATGACCCGAAAGTTCATCACCCTGATGATTAATCTGTTTCAAAGCAGGTTTTGTCCTTTATGAGCAAAAAAAAATGAAAATCACAGTTCTATTAAAAAAAAAAAACAGCTGCAAAGAGTACTGGTTGTAAACTATATTCTTGATTTGCCCAACAAAAAGCCAAATTGAATCTACTTCCGAAAACAGTTTGAAACTACCCTTTTAGCAAACCCAGACCCACATTTGCTTCTTAAAGCAGGTTGGTCCAGGTAATGTTCTACAGCATAATCAAACTATTTTTTCCTGTCTAGCAGAGCAAACAAATCAAAGCATAATTCTAAGAGGTATATAGAGCATTTTCTTAAAAAATAGTAATGAATATAATTATTTTTTCCTATGAAATTGTTTTAGTGCATTACAGTCTTTAAAAGTATTTCTCTTGGATCCTCAGATCACAAAAAATAAAAAAATTAAAATTAAAACATATTTATACCTGAAAATTTTACAAGTGGCAGCAGCACTATCGTCCGGTCTTTGCCTCTTATTTTTACTCCGTGTAGTCGGCCGATAACTCATATTCTTTATCTAGACTACCCAACGATCAGCTCTATAACCACCAAGACTGCCATTAAGGTTCAATAATTTGTATCATCACAAAAAATAACTTTCTATCGTTCATTTTCACATAAAATCGTGTAAAACAAATGAAAGTAGGGTTTAAAAACCAAAACATATCAAGAAGTCAGTGAAAAATATTTGACAAGAGCCTTACCTGTGAATTCAGAGTGAATGTTTTGCTACTGTTGTATGATCGGTTTCTTTTGGTCTTCTAAATCTGCACTGTTAGGTTTTCTTCTGGTTTTGGCTGTTGCATTTTTCGTATTTTTGGGTCATTTGGGGATTATATTATTGAGGACGGCTTTCGGTAATCCCTCATAAATACAAACGAGAAACCTCAGTTGTTATGGCCAAGGAAATCCAGCTGACTTCTACATTTCTTAAAATTTCTATTCAGAGTAATATTAGAAAAATGCTATTTTGATCTAAGAGAATTAATTTAAATATCTAATTAATTATAACCGTTAGATTTAATATGAGCTTCATCTATCATTAAAATTTACAATTAATCTAATGTATATTCCCAAATTAGGTTCTTACAAATTTTGTACTAAAAATAGGAAAATTTTCTCATTACTATGGTATTTTTTCAATAAGAAATTATCATGTTACAAAACTATTATAGGCCGTGTGAATCTTATTTTTTAAATAATAGAATTAGGGGTGTTCAAATTTTTGCTTACCCGATCTAATCGGACACTACCCAATTGACCGGCTTCCACAAAATATCGACGGTCTAATGGAAGACTTTTTGATATTCCCCAAAAATTGGGTAACCATGAGGAATACCCATAAAATTTATGTCTTTCTACCTAACCCCCTGGCATATTTATACTTTAATAAATATATTATGACCTAAATATAAATTGATGCACACATGATGCTCACAAACTCTAAAATCCCTCTCTGTCGCATGAGCATCCTCCTCTTTCTCTCAATGCCTCTCTCTACGCCTATCTTCCATCGATCGGACTTGAAGGCACAAGCTAGTGAAGCCACAAGCATCCATCGAGGAAGGCTGGCTTCAGAGCCATGGGCAAAGCCAAAAAAATTATTTATGATGGACACTGAACATTATAAAGTTTTAATTTTCTTTTACTTGCGATTAATAAAATTAATATTATACATTTATGCTTAATGACATCATGTTTGATATTTAGAAATTCACCCAAAAAAAGGCCAAAAATCGGAAAGCATGTTGTATAAAATTGAAAACAATTAGAAATACTAATTATAAACAATGAGATTAATTAAAGTTATTTATAATTTTCTTTTTCAAGTGGAAATATTTACAACTCATGCCAATAAATTTTCATATTTCGAAAGTGAGGAGTTGTAGTCACTGTTGCTACTTGTTCTTCTCCCCTATTTCTCTTTCTCCCTATACTCTATCCCAAAGTGTTGATTGTGTGGTTAGCTTCAAAGTTGTTAATAAGATAAATGACAAAAAAAAATGAGTCAAAGTGGTGTAGGTCAAGGGTGGGCACCATTAGACAATGGGTAAGCACAACTAAAACAATATGAAAATTGCGCATAACATATATAGCTGATTTTTTTTTCAGGGTGGGCTAGTGCCCCTCTTGGGCTAATGTTGGTTCTGCCCATGTTCAAAGCTCCATCGAGGTTGCTTCATGTACATACTCTTGCTCTGCCTCTCTCTCTTTTCCTATCCTCTCTACAGTATCATGTTGATCTAGAAGTTGGGGCTTTCTTATGTTTTGTATCTACAAAGACATAGCTTTAGGTTGATTGAGAACTCACCATTATTGTTGATTACACGATAGTCCATACCCAAATTGTGTTGCCCTAATCAAATTTTGTGTAAAATGGAAACCCTAGAAAATAGTGACGATTGTGTAGAGATCAGTTCGAATGCGAATAAGTCTTGTCAATATTGCTTTGCTTTAATATACAAAGAGAGATTTCTAAGCGGCAAAGTTTGTTGAAGGGAGACAGCGAAGGATGTATGTATATATAGACCCTTGACATGAGAGAGAGAGAGAATGAGAATTTATAGAAAATCTTGGTATCATTTTTGTAAACCTCCACATGTTTATATTAATATAATGATATAATTTTTTTAGTAATTCTAATATATGTAATGACGTAAGAATTAACCATATATATTATAACAGTAGAAATAAATATTTGGGAAACAAATTGATTGTGAAGTTTAAGTTGCGAAGGTATTTAAACTTGTAAGAGGTTGTTAGGTAAGTTCAAAACATTTTTAGGTCAAAATAAGATTTTCATTGAATGTGGAAGGTCGAGAAACCTTGGGAGAAGTAATATGGGGTGTATTATAAATTAGAAAGTGTTCCGGAGTTAAAGCACAATTTAGAGAGAATTGGGGTAAAAAGGATCTTGGACACTACCTAGTATTTTGATCATAACTTTTTATTCTGAAGTCCATTTGATCTGAAATTTTGACAGTGTATAGTAGACTTCTAGAGCTACAAAAGTGTATTACACAAAAATTTTCCAATTCAACCTCTAAATGGGCCAAAACTGCACTAGAAGTTGAAGCAAAAATCTGTCAATCAAACCGTACCGGTACGCAGTACCGGTACGCCCAACTCCAGAGGCTAAATAGTACCGGTACTACATACCGGTACGCTTTATTTAAAGCTTGCCGAACAGTAAAAAAATAGGGATTTTTATGTTATAAAACACTATTCTAAGCCCCATTTGTCCCATTATTTCATTCCACTCTCACCCCACACCTCTTAAAACCCTAGGAGAAGATAAAGAGAGCAAGAAAAGGGAGGAAGAAGGTCTTCAAAGCTTGGACTTTTGATTTGAAATTCTTAATTACAAGATACAGGTTTTCTTCCATTCTTGTCCATTGATGCTAGGGCTAATATATATNAAGCTCCATCGAGGTTGCTTCATGTACATACTCTTGCTCTGCCTCTCTCTCTTTTCCTATCCTCTCTACAGTATCATGTTGATCTAGAAGTTGGGGCTTTCTTATGTTTTGTATCTACAAAGACATAGCTTTAGGTTGATTGAGAACTCACCATTATTGTTGATTACACGATAGTCCATACCCAAATTGTGTTGCCCTAATCAAATTTTGTGTAAAATGGAAACCCTAGAAAATAGTGACGATTGTGTAGAGATCAGTTCGAATGCGAATAAGTCTTGTCAATATTGCTTTGCTTTAATATACAAAGAGAGATTTCTAAGCGGCAAAGTTTGTTGAAGGGAGACAGTGAAGGATGTATGTATATATAGACCCTTGACGTGAGAGAGAGAGAGAATGAGAATTTATAGAAAATCTTGGTATCATTTTTGTAAACNAAAAAAATTATTTATGATGGACACTGAACATTATAAAGTTTTAATTTTCTTTTACTTGCGATTAATAAAATTAATATTATACATTTATGCTTAATGACATCATGTTTGATATTTAGAAATTCACCCAAAAAAAGGCCAAAAATCGGAAAGCATGTTGTATAAAATTGAAAACAATTAGAAATACTAATTATAAACAATGAGATTAATTAAAGTTATTTATAATTTTCTTTTTCAAGTGGAAATATTTACAACTCATGCCAATAAATTTTCATATTTCGAAAGTGAGGAGTTGTAGTCACTGTTGCTACTTGTTCTTCTCCCCTATTTCTCTTTCTCCCTATACTCTATCCCAAAGTGTTGATTGTGTGGTTAGCTTCAAAGTTGTTAATAAGATAAATGACAAAAAAAAATGAGTCAAAGTGGTGTAGGTCAAGGGTGGGCACCATTAGACAATGGGTAAGCACAACTAAAACAATATGAAAATTGCGCATAACATATATAGCTGATTTTTTTTTCAAGGTGGGCTAGTGCCCCTCTTGGGCTAATGTTGGTTCTGCCCATGTTCAAAGCTCCATCGAGGTTGCTTCATGTACATACTCTTGCTCTGCCTCTCTCTCTTTTCCTATCCTCTCTACAGTATCATGTTGATCTAGAAGTTGGGGCTTTCTTATGTTTTGTATCTACAAAGACATAGCTTTAGGTTGATTGAGAACTCACCATTTTTGTTGATTACACGATAGTCCATACCCAAATTGTGTTGCCCTAATCAAATTTTGTGTAAAATGGAAACCCTAGAAAATAGTGACGATTATGTAGAGATCAGTTCGAATGCGAATAAGTCTTGTCAATATTGCTTTGCTTTAATATACAAAGAGAGATTTCTAAGTGGCAAAGTTTGCTGAAGGGAGACAGCGAAGGATGTATGTATATATAGACCCTTGACATGAGAGAGAGAGAGAATGAGAATTTATAGAAAATCTTGGTATCATTTTTGTAAACCTCCACATGTTNCGAAGGATGTATGTATATATAGACCCTTGACATGAGAGAGAGAGAGAATGAGAATTTATAGAAAATCTTGGTATCATTTTTGTAAACCTCCACATGTTTATATTAATATAATGATATAATTTTTTTAGTAATTCTAATATATGTAATGACGTAAGAATTAACCATATATATTATAACAGTAGAAATAAATATTTGGGAAACAAATTGATTGTGAAGTTTAAGTTGCGAAGGTATTTAAACTTGTAAGAGGTTGTTAGGTAAGTTCAAAACATTTTTAGGTCAAAATAAGATTTTCATTGAATGTGGAAGGTCGAGAAACCTTGGGAGAAGTAATATGGGGTGTATTATAAATTAGAAAGTGTTCCGGAGTTAAAGCACAATTTAGAGAGAATTTGGGTAAAAAGGATCTTGGACACTACCTAGTATTTTGATCATAACTTTTTATTCTGAAGTCCATTTGATCTGAAATTTTGACAGTGTATAGTAGACTTCTAGAGCTACAAAAGTGTATTACACAAAAATTTTCCAATTCAACCTCTAAATGGGCCAAAACTGCACTAGAAGTTGAAGCAAAAATCTGTCAATCAAACCGTACCGGTACGCAGTACCGGTACGCCCAACTCCAGAGGCTAAATAGTACCGGTACTACATACCGGTACGCTTTATTTAAAGCTTGCCGAACAGTAAAAAAATAGGGATTTTTATGTTATAAAACACTATTCTAAGCCCCATTTGTCCCATTATTTCATTCCACTCTCACCCCACACCTCTTAAAACCCTAGGAGAAGATAAAGAGAGCAAGAAAAGGGAGGAAGAAGGTCTTCAAAGCTTGGACTTTTGATTTGAAATTCTTAATTACAAGATACAGGTTTTCTTCCATTCTTGTCCATTGATGCTAGGGCTAATATATATGTATGTTTTGACTCCTAATCTTATGTATTTACTATGGATTTTTTGTTTNATTTGATCTGAAATTTTGACAGTGTATAGTAGACTTCTAGAGCTACAAAAGTGTATTGCACAAAAATTTTCCAATTCAACCTCTAAATGGGCCAAAACTGCACTAGAAGTTGGAGCAAAAATCTGTCAATCAAACCGTACCGGTACGCAGTACCGGTACGCCCAACTCCAGAGGCTAAACAGTACCGGTACTGCGTACCGCTACGCTTTATTTAAAGCTTGCCGAACAGTAAAAAAATAGGGATTTTTGTGTTATAAAACACTATTCTAAGCCCCATTTGTCCCATTATTTCATTCCACTCTCACCCCACACCTCTTAGAACCCTAGGAGAAGATAAAGAGAGCAAAAAAAGGGAGGAAGAAGGTCTTCAAAGCTTGGACTTTTGATTTGAAATTCTTAATTACAAGATACAGGTTTTCTTTCATTCTTGTCCATTGATGCTAGGGCTAATATATATATATATATGTTTTGATTCCTAATCTTATGTATTTACTATGGATTTTTTGTGTTTCTTAGTCTTCTTGCAATTATTATCATGTTTTAAACAAAGTTAGGGTTGAATATCCATGAAATCTCTTTTTCTTGATTTAAAACCCTAGTTTTCAAGAGTGATGGATTTTCCTTTTGATTCTTCCTTGGTTCTTGATTTCAAAATCTTAGTACTTTGTGTTGAGTAATAAAATGATATTGATGATAATCTCTTGCATTTTCTTCAATGTTCTATTGAAATGATACATGTGAAAATTTGGGAATTGTTGAAATTACTTGTGCTCTTGGAAATACTCATGGAATTGGGGGTTTTGNAAATGATACATGTGAAAATTTGAGAATTGTTGAAATTACTTGTGCTCTTGGAAATACTCATGGAATTGGGGGTTTTAGAAATTATTTGTTATTGATGGAATTATTGGTATTGTATCTCTTGTGTGGTTGTTTGGATAAACATGGGTTACGATTGACTGGATATCATGGAGTGGGTAGACGTCTTCTTACTCCGTGCGGGTTTGAACATATCCTACCACTCGTANATTTTTGAAAATTATTTGTTATTGATGGAATTATTGGTATTGTATCTCTTGTGTGGTTGTTTGGATAAACATGGGTTACGATTGACTNAATACCCATGGAATTGGGGGTTTTGGAAATTATTTGTTATTGATGGAATTGTTGGTATTGTATATCTTGTGTGGTTGTTTGAATAAACATGGGCTAGGATTGACCAGGTATCATGGAGTGGGTAGACGTCTTCTTACTCCGTGCGGGTTTGAACATATCCTACCACTCGTAGTGGGGTTGGTGCCTTACGAGANACTCGTAGTGGGGTTGGTGCCTTGCGAGAATCAAACCACTATTAGCTCACAGGTGCCGTGTCAGAGGATTAGTATACTAATGCTTGGGTTGGATTCGTCACTGCCATGGTGTTGGCACACGCCCTTCCCAAAAGTTGGATATCCTTGCGAGGATTTGTGTTTATGGATATGTGGGACATGATGCTTTTGATGGTGACCATGCTAGATCTTACTTCATACTTGAGATACGAATACAGTGGTGGGTTATTGTTTATTGTACCAGAAATGATTTCTACAAGAATCTTGGGAAGTATGAGATTCCACAAGAATTTGGGAGAAACGATTTATGGTGGAATGGATTATTAGTTGTATATTGGTTTTACTTATGCATTAAATTACTGTTGTTGCTTAAACTTGAGATCTGTTTAATTGTCCCTATTTTAGTTCAAAATTCATATATGCTATTTGTAAAAGGTGACCGACTGTTTTTATATGTTTTTCTAAACCTTGTTCGAGTATGGGAGAAATGTTGCTACAGAGCTTAGTGCTCACCCCCTATAAATAATATTTTTCAGATTATGTCCTAGATGAGGAGTTGGGAGTGGATGAACCGGCACATTGGGAGACTCCTATAGAAGGGAACGTGAATCCCGAGGTGGACGCTTAGAGCAACATCATCTTTGTTCTAGATTAGAAAATTTATTTTTGAAACATTGTGAAGTTTAGCTTTCTTTTGTAATTCCGCTGTGTTATGATAGTTAAATTTTTGGGATATAAATGTCATGGTTCGGCATATCAATTTGGGTAATGTTGTAAATATTTTATGGAAGATGAATGAAGTCTCATTTATTTATGGATTATATTAGTGCTCTTATGATATGAATGGTTTTAAATTGTAATGTCGTCCAAGATGATTTTTGGGGCGTTATAATTTTCAAGAGTAAACTACACATATTTCTAATTTTTGCCAATTCTGATTTTTGTTGATTTGCTTCTATTGTTGATTTTTGCTTTACGATTGTGTTTTTCTTCTTCTTCTATTATGCTAATTTGTTGATTTAGAGATTTGTTTTGATTCCACAACCCTAGCCAAATTTGTGAGCCGATTGTTTTGGACGAAATTCGGCCAAAACATTACTCTCGATCGGTTAGGGTCGGCCAAAAAATTGGCCTTTGCCAAAGCATCAGGGTAGGAAGATGGTGTTGAAAAAAATGGTTTTAAACAAGATTATTTGAGCAACTTGAGGATTAAATAAAAATGTGACACACACCTCAAAAATTGGTGGGACCAACTTTAAATGTGTTCTCCTTTACGAGGAGATTAACGTTGTATATTTATTTGTTCAAAATCATTAAGATGAGAAATTATGTCTTAAAGTGACCCGTTTAAAGTGATAAAATAAACTAAGATTGATGTAAGGGAATAAGGTCTGTCCCACATTCAAATACGACCAACACTATGGTGAGTTAATATATTTTTAGTTGGCTTCATGGGTTAGGCCCCAATGGGTACCACACTTTTGCGAGCGAAGCGACNTTGATGTAAGGGAATAAGGTCTGTCCCACATTCAAATACGACCAACACTTTGGTGAGTTAATATATTTTTAGTTGGCTTCATGGGTTAGGCCCCAATGGGTACCACACTTTTGTGAGCGAAGCGAGTGTCTACACTACTTTGGTTCTCACACACGCACGCGTGTGCCGCCCTGCCTGTCTCGACACGCCACAACTTGACTTGACCTGGTCAAGCTTGGGCTGGGGCTAAAAAGATATAATCTTTTTGAACAAAATTTATTTGGAATGGTACAAATCATGGGTCAAATCAATCGGATCCAAACAGGTATTGTAATTAAAATCTCAACCAAAATTTTAAATTTCCTATCCTTAACTTTGAATTTAGACCTGAAAGTGGGTCTGGTTCATTCCAAAAAGGTTGTTCACTCCAGAGGTGCCTTTGGTGCTTTTTGCCTATTCAGTGTCTCTTCAATTTGAACAATGACATCTCATGCCTCTTCAGGTGATATGAACAACCACCAAGGGTCTATAAATAAACTTCCCCATTGTCATTTCAATCAATCATAATTCTAGATTCCAATTTTAGAATTTTTTCTCTTTCTCTCTACATATTCCTGCATTGTTCTTTTGGTTCAGTTTAAGTATAAAACACAAGTTGTGTTCATTGGTCTTTAGAGATTGAAATGCGACTTCTTCAAAGATGTAATCCATTCTATCTTGAGAAGCAGTTGCTCATCAACATCGACCACTAGGAGGAGCAAATCTGTCTTAAGGAGATTGTGTTTCACAAGGCTTGGATTGAATATTCTAGTTTTCTTATTTTATTGTTCGTGCAGATTTATGTCGCTGTGAGTGCACTGATTTTGCTTGCTTTCTATTTTGATTAAGTTGCATATAATAGTATACAGATATAAGTTTAATTTTGTTGTGGCATAAGTTAGACTTAATACAGTTTAATATAATCCTATTATATACCTATTTTCTATAACAATCTTAATACAAATTTTCATTTTATAATTAGATTAAGTACTATTATAAGTTTAAAACAGAATTTTATATTTTGTAACTTTTTTACTTTGATTAATTAGTATACTTATCACAATCAGAATTGTGTATTCTGTTAGACTTTTGATTTTAGTGTTAAATTATTACTTCTGTTTGTGTAACAGAAATGACAACTTCAAATAATTTTGTTCCTCTTACTATTGTTCGTACAACAGTTGTTCCAACAACTGTAAATGTGCCTCATGGGGAGAAGCCCAAGAAGTTCAATGACTTGGACTTCAAATATTGGCAATCTAAGATGCTTTTCTATCTCACCACCCTTAATCTTGTAAAGTTTCTTAAAACTAATGTGGAAAAGGTGGTTGTTGTTAATGTTTGGAAGCATTCAGATTTCTTGTATAGAAATTACATCATCAATGGGTTAGACAATTCATTATACAATGTGTATAGTATTGTCAATCCGCAAAAGAACTTTGGGAGTCCTTAAACAAAAAGTACAAGACCGAGGATGCCGGCACGAAGAAGTTCATTGTTGATAAATTCTTGAATTTGAAAATGGTGGATTCCAAGACTATCATATCTTAAGTTCAAAAACTTCAAGTTATCCTGCCTAACATCCATGTCAAGGGTATGTCTCTTAGTGAGTCATTTCAAGTGGCTACGATTGTGAAGAAATTACCACCTCTATGGAAGTATTTCAAGAACTATCTCAAGCATAAGCGCAAAGAGATGAAACTTGAAGAATTGATTGTTTGCTTAAGGATCGAGAAGGATAATCGTAAATCCAAGAAGAAAAGTGGAGTTTTTGATTCCATGGAATCTAAGGCCAACATAGTTGAAAGTGGAACCAAGACTAACAAGAAAAGGAAACACAATGACAAAGGTCCAAATCAAAGATCGGATAAATTCAAGGGCAAGTGCTACAATTGTGGCAAATCGGGGCATATTTCCAAAGACTGTTGTAAGACAAGGAATTTCAAGAAACCTAATGCTTAAGCAAACATAACTGAATCGAACAAGCTTTTTATTGAAATCAACGGTATGAATCTCTTCACAGTTGTTTTAGAATGCAACTTGGTGGGTAACCTCAAGGAATGGTGGATGGACATCGGTGCTACTCGGCATAATTGTTCTAATAAATGGTTGTTCTCTACTTATATAAAATTAGAGAATGATGAACAACTCTATATGGAGAATTCCTTTACCTTCAAGGTTGAAAGAAGTGGCAAGGTGATACTTAAGATGACATGTAACAATGGACTCACCTTGAATGAAGTGCTTCATGTCCCAAATATTCGAAAGAATCTAGTGTCCAATTCCTTAACAAGAATGACTTTAAGTTAGTCTTTGTATCTGACAAGTTTGTACTTACAAAGAATGAAATGTTTGTAGGGAAGGGATACATGAGTGATGGGCTTTTTAAGATCAATGTAATGACTGTTATACCCACATCTTCCAATTATAAGAATGAGATGAATTCTTCTTACTTGCTTGAGTCTTCTAATATGTGGCATGCTAGGCTAGGATATGTTAATTATGACGTAATTAGAAGATTTGTTAATTTGAATGATTTGCCTAAGATGTCTATTGATTTAAATCATAAATGTGAGACTTGTGTGGAATCAAAGTTGGCAAGAACATCTTTCAAGTCAATTGAAAGGAGTATTGAATCTCTTGAATTAATTTACAGTGATGTTTGTAGTTTACAGGAATGTACTAACTACTTCCTTGAATTCCTTGAGATAGAGATAACAGTTTTCACTTGCGATTCCACTGAATTAAGGAAACAATTGGAGCATCTCTGGTTTAACAATAAATTGGTGTGCGTGCACTAAAAGTACAATGCATGATGGTGAGCAAAAGCGGGTAGGTTGAAGATAATCCTTCATAATCCAACCAAGTGGGACTATAACCAGATTATTCTCACCTTACCCCCCGCTGGCAAAATATTAGGTGGAATAATGTCATCATTATTGTTCTGAGCAACCATACCTAAAACTGGCAGCAAGTGTTGTCTAAGTCTAACAAGTAGGTCTGCTTAGTCTCTACCCCACATGGAAATCTATGAAATCTAAAAATTTAAAATTACAAGAAAACAATAAATAAATTACAAGATACGCACCTGTGCTCATGATGAAAATCACAAGACCTACCTGAGTACCTCTATATCGTCTTAGATTACCATTAACTTCCCCAACAATGACGCCAAAAATGTTTGCCCTTCAAAAGAGTTGTATTTTTACGAGTGCTCCCAAGCGTAAAAGTATAGTATCGTGTAGTAACAGAAGTCCAAGGTCATCTCCTCAGGGAAATATTTGGAATATAAGGTGATGAAAAATAAAAGGAAAAGTTCTTTGAAGTTTGAGAGTTTAGATATTAACTGCTAATGAAAATGAAATTCAATAATTGGACAAACTAGATAATCTTCAGAGTTCATCTCATCTATGAACAAAAATGTGGTAGTAGATCATTTATCGAGGCTTGTGGGCGATGTGGTCATTGAATCAACCCCTAACAAGGACACTTTTCTGGATGAACAATTGCTTATTACATCTCCATTACCTTTGTATGATGACCTTGTAAATGACCTTGTAAATTTCCTTGTCATAGGTGAAATACCCAAGCATTGGAGTACTCAAGAAAGGAGGAAATTCTTAATGGAGGCTGCAACTTCTTTTGGGATGACCCATACTTTTTCAAATATTATTCGGATCAAATCATCTGATGATGTGTTCCCAACGATGAGGTAACAAGTGTCATTACATTTTGTCAAACGAATGCTTGTCGTGGCCATTTTTCACATTGAAAAACCACTGCAAAGAATTTGAAATATGGATTTTATTGGCCTACTTTGTTCAATGTTGTTTTTGAATTTTGTAAAAGTTGTGAGCATTTTTAAAGGCATGAGGGAATAAGCCAAAGAAATATGATGCCCCTAAACCTCATTTTGGTAGTTGAAATCTTTGATTGGGTGACAAATGTCATAGGCCCTTTTCCCCCATCATTTGGACATGAATTTATTTTAGTTGTGATAGGCTATGTCTCGAAATGGGTGGAGGTGATCCCATGTCAAAACAATGATAGCAAAATAGTTTTGATTTTTTTTATGGAAAATATTTTTTTACGATTTGGTATGCCTTGTGCCATGATAAGTGATGAGAGATCACATTTTTGCAATCGAACTTTTGAAATGTTGATGCACAAATATGGTGTCACCTATAAGGTTGCAACTCCCTATCACCCACAAACAAGTGGGCAAGTTGAGCTTGTCAATAGGGAAGTAAAGTGTATTCTTGAGAAGACGGTAAACCCGGATCGGAAGGATTGGTCTTTGAGGTTAACTGATAACCTATGGGCTTATAGGACTACTTACACTTCCCTTGGCATGTCTCCTCATAGATTGGTATATGGTAAAGTTTGCCATTTTTTCTGTGGAGTTAGATCATAGAGCTTTCTAGGCCATTAAGTCCTTTAATTTTTGCCTTGACAATGTGAGATCAATAAGGAAATTGCAATTGAATGAACTTGAAGAACTCCAAAATGAAGCATATGACAATTCTAGGATTAGTAAAGAGAGGATGAAACTTTTTCATGACAAGCATATCTTGAGAAAATATTTTGAACCATCTTAGAAAGTCCTCCTTTACAATTCTAAATTGCATTTATTTTCTGAAAAGTTAAGGTTCTTCGGTGTGGTCCTTTCATTGTTAGAGAAATGTTTCCCTACGGGGCTGTTGAGATTGAAAATTCCAAGAATGGGAATGATTTCGAGGTGAATGGCGAAAGGTTGAAACCATTTTTGGAGGGCGTTGTAATCCATTGAGTTGTTGGATCCCCACTATGAGTAATCTTGTCAAACAACTCAATTCTTGTGCATGTGTTTTATTTCTAATTTCTTATTTTAGTTTTGTTGTCTTTAGTTGGCACAATGGAACATGAGGTATAATCGTTCCCTTATACTTGAGAATTTTTATGTGAATTTCTCTTTTCCTGATCATACATTGAGGACAATATCATGTGTAGTTTGAAGCTGAGATCACACTTTATGTGATATAGTGTTTGTTTGCTAGTTTATCGCATGATTTTTTAGATGTTTAGGTAACAATTGTTTTTGTTGTTTTGATGTGTTTTAAAAAAAATGATAAAAAGTGTTGGGAGTGTGGTATTCGAGATCAATTTTTTTAAAGTATTTTTAACATTGCTCTCAGAACCTCAAGTCCAGACTTAAAAAGAACAAGTTTGGATGTCATTTCATCAGAAAAAGAGATAGCAGTTCAGAAGGTCACATCTGGACTTCACTTTAATCACGTCTGAATGAAGTCTGAAAGCCAAACTGCGTTCGAACGTCACATTATCTATGTCTGGACGCATGTCCAACGTCCCCAGCTACCAATTTTTAATGACTTCTAGACGTTATTAGGACCATGTCTGAATGCGAATTTTCAAATTTGTCTATAAAAAGAGGATGTGTAACGCCCCAAAAACTACCTTGGACGACATTATAATTTAAAATCATTCACATTATGAGAGTAACTAATATAATCCATCAATAAATAAAAATGCATTCATCATATCTAATATTTACAACATCATCCTAAAAGAATATGCCCAACCATGACAATTACATCAAAAAGAATCACATTTAAACTTGCAGCGAAATAACAAAAGTATATACCTAAGCATCCACCTTGGGTTCCACACACCCTTCTAGCAGAGCTTTCCAATGCACCTATTCACTGACTCTGAGCTCCTCATCTAACATGTAATCTGTAAATATGTTGTTTGTAGGGGGTGAACACTAAGTTCTGTAGCAACATTCCTCCCAAACTCGAACAACGTTTAGAAAACATGTAAAACAAGTCGGTCTCATTTCGCAAATATCATATATTAATTTTTGAAATAAAATCGGGACATTTCAACGGATCTCAAGTTTACACAATAGTAATAAATTAAGTGAAGTAATAACGCCAAATTACAGTTAACAAATCGTTTACAACCATAAACCATTTTTTAAAAGTTCTTGTAGAATCTCATACTTCCACAAACTCTTGTAGAAAACTGTTTCTAGTATTAACAAATCATTTACAACCATAAACCATTTCTCACAAGTTCTTGTAGAGTCTCATACCTCTACAAGCCCTTGTAGGAAACCTTTTCTGGTACAATAAACCATGAACCCACAACTTGTATTCGTATCTTAGGTATAATGCATGATTCGCATGAATAAACATATCGAGAATATCCTGGCCCACACAAACACACTCAAATCCTCACAAGGATATCCAACCTTTGGGAAGGGCATATACAACTCATGGAAGTGATGAATCTAACTCAGGAATAGTATACTACCCTTTCTCCTCGGTACCCGTGAGCGAATAGTAGTTTGGTCCTCACAAGGCACCAACCCCACTACGAGTGATAGAGAACCTTCAAACCCACACGGAGTAAGAAACGCATCTAACCCACTCTACGATATCCGGTCAATGGCCACCCATGGTCATCCAAACATCTACAAAAGATACAATATCCAATCAATTTCACCAATCACAAATACATTCAAAAATCTCCAAATTTCATAAGTAGTATCCTAATAGAACCATTTAATAAAATATGCAAGAGATCATCATAAATATCGTTTTGTGGTTCAATATAAAACACTAAAGTTTTGAAATCAAGAACAAAGGAAAAATCAAGAGAAAAATCCATTTCTCTTGAAAACTAGGATTTTGAATCAAGAAGAAAAGATTTAATGGTTATCCCACCATAGATTTGTTTAAAACATGATAGTGTTTGCAAGAATATCAAGAATCAATGATTTACTAACAAATAAATAAAATTTAGAGTCAAAAGAATACATATAAGTAAACCCTAGCCTCAATGTAAGAGAGTAAGAAGAAACCCTTACCTTAGTGTTCTTGAAAAATTAGGGATTTGATCTTCTTGAAGTGAAAATTCCCTTTGATCTTGTGTTTTTCTCTTCATTTCTTCCTCTCTAAGGTTTTCTAGGGTTAGAAGTGTTGAATGGGGTTAAATGAGACGTCCATAGGTATTTATAGTGGAAGGAAAATCTTTCTTGCTAAGCAAAGAGCTGGACACCAAATTCTTGCGAATGTCGGGCACATGAAGCACTTCATTTAAAGTGAGTTCCTTATCAGATGTCATCTTTAGTATCACACATCCTTCAACCTTGGAGGTAGAGGATTTTCCCATGTAGAGTTGTTTATCATTCTATAACTTCTTATAAGTAGAAAACATCTATTTGTTAGAGCAAATGTGTCGAGTGGTGCTAGTGTCAACCCACCATTCATTGGGATTTTCCACCAAGTTACATTCAGATACAACTGCTGAGAGGTTTATGTTGGAGACTTCCATTGAAAACTTATCCATTTCAGTCACGTTCTCTTGAGCATTTGGCTTCTTGATGTTCTTTGGCTTTCAACAGTCCTTAGAAAGATGTCTAGGTTTGCCACAACTATAGCACTTACCCTTGAACTTCTTAGATCCCTGATTTGGACCTTCACTGTTATGCTTCTTCTTGTTAGTCTTTGACCCACCTTCCACTATGTTGTGTTTAGATTCCATGGAATTAAAGACTCCACTTTTCTTCTCATATTTGCGGTTGTCTTCTTTAATCCTCAAATGAACAATTAATTCTTGAAGGTTCATGTCCTTGCTTTTGTGCTTGAGATAGTTCTTAAAATCCTTCCAAAGTGGTGATAACTTTTACACGATCGCAGCCACTTGGAATGACTCACTAAGAGACATATCCTCCGCATGGATATCATGAAAGATAACTTGAAGTTCTTGAACTTAAGATATGATGGCCTTTGAATCCACCATTTTATAATTCAAAAATTTA
Organism: Ilex paraguariensis; assembly: GCA_963454935.2. Classification (NCBI taxonomy): domain Eukaryota; kingdom Viridiplantae; phylum Streptophyta; class Magnoliopsida; order Aquifoliales; family Aquifoliaceae; genus Ilex; species Ilex paraguariensis. The sequence continues at coordinate 1,498,616 of CAUOFW020003169.1, read as the reverse complement.
CCAACAATTAATTCTTCGTGCCGATATCCTCAGCCTTGTATTTCTTGTCCAAAGATTCCAAAAGTTCTTTTACAAATTTGACAGCATTATACACATTATATAATGCATTGTCTAGTCCGTTTAAAATATAATTTCTACATAAGAAACCTGAATGCTTTCAAGCATCCACATCAATCAACTTCTCCTTGTTAGTTTTATTTTCATTAACTGTAGGGACATCCTCACTTAGAAAACTTAGCAAGGTTCAGCGTGATGAGATAGAAAAGTATTTTTTGTTGCCAATGTTTAAAGTCTGAGCCATTAGATTTCCCGAACTTCTCTGCACGAGACACACTCGCAATAATATAAACATAATTTGTTGTAGCCATATCTGTTACACAAGCAAAAGCAAAAAATATTTTAATTTTAATAAATCATAGCAATAATATAACAAAATACAAAATTTTGATTTAGATTACAAGAAAAAAGTCTTAAGACTGTTATCCACACACACACACACACACACACACACATATATATATATATATATATGTTAAATACTATTACTATAGTAAAATCTAAATCACTAAGTATACTGTTACATGCAAACTATTTAAATAAAAAAAAATGTTAAAAAAGAAATAGTAATGCACTTATAGTGACGCATAACCACATGAATAATAAATTAAAATCCATAAAACTAGAAATTTATAAACAGTAATAATTCGAGCCCTGTGTAAGTATAGTTTTCTTAAGACATATTTGCTCCTTGTTGGTGCTTAAGGTTGATAAACAACTATTTTCCAAGATAGAGCAAATTTTCGTTTTTAAAGAAGTAACAATTCAATCTTCAGAACTTCAACGGACACAGTTATGTGTATAGCACTTGAACCAAACAAAAATAACAATGCAACAATATACATAGAGAGAGAGAGAGAAAGAGTGTGTGCGTGAGAAAGAAGAAAGTCTGAATCCTAAATTCAGCACTTGAGATAATTGAAATTGGCAATGAGACAGTCTATTTATAAACCCTTCATGGAGGCACAAGATGCCCTTGTTCATTGAACCTATTCGGGTCGAAGAGACACACCTTTAATCCTGAACAACAATGACAGGGAAAGGCACCTCTGGAGAACAGATCCAATTCAATTTAACGGGCAAAAAATTTAAAATCGGATTGGACTTTTAAATTTCAGTTGGAAAGTTAATTACAATTTGTTTTTGGATCCGTTTGGTTTGACAAATAATCCGCACTACACCAAATAAATTTTGTCCAACCCAAAATCAAACCCAAGCTCGAGCCGGGTCATGGCGAGACATGTGTGCGTGTGTGGTAATCAAGGTAATGTAGGCGCTCGCTCCANTGCATTGTCTAGTCCGTTTAAAATATAATTTCTACATAAGAAACCTGAATGCTTTCAAGCATCCACATCAATCAACTTCTCCTTGTTAGTTTTATTTTCATTAACTGTAGGGACATCCTCACTTAGAAAACTTAGCAAGGTTCAGCGTGATGAGATAGAAAAGTATTTTTTGTTGCCAATGTTTAAAGTCTGAGCCATTAGATTTCCCGAACTTCTCTGCACGAGACACACTCGCAATAATATAAACATAATTTGTTGTAGCCATATCTGTTACACAAGCAAAAGCAAAAAATATTTTAATTTTAATAAATCATAGCAATAATATAACAAAATACAAAATTTTGATTTAGATTACAAGAAAAAAGTCTTAAGACTGTTATCCACACACACACACACACACACACACATATATATATATATGTTAAATACTATTACTATAGTAAAATCTAAATCGCTAAGTATACTGTTACATGCAAACTATTTAAATAAAAAAAATGTTAAAAAAGAAATAGTAATGCACTTATAGTGATGCATAACCACATGAATAATAAATTAAAATCCATAAAACTAGAAATTTAGAAACAGTAATAATCNTACTATAGTAAAATCTAAATCACTAAGTATACTGTTACATGCAAACTATTTAAATAAAAAAAAATGTTAAAAAAGAAATAGTAATGCACTTATAGTGACGCATAACCACATGAATAATAAATTAAAATCCATAAAACTAGAAATTTATAAACAGTAATAATTCGAGCCCTGTGTAAGTATAGTTTTCTTAAGACATATTTGCTCCTTGTTGGTGCTTAAGGTTGATAAACAACTATTTTCCAAGATAGAGCAAATTTTCGTTTTTAAAGAAGTAGCACTTCAATCTTCAGAACTTCAACGGACACAGTTATGTGTATAGCACTTGAACCAAACAAAAATAACAATGCAACAATATACATAGAGAGAGAGAGAGTGTGTGTGTGTGAGAAAGAAGAAAGTCTGAATCCTAAATTCAGCACTTGAGATAATTGAAATTGGCAATGAGACAGTCTATTTATAAACCCTTCATGGAGGCACAAGATGCCCCTGTTCATTGAACCTATTCGGGTCAAAGAGACACACCTTTAATCCTGAACAGCAATGACAGGGAAAGGCACCTCTGGAGAACAGATCCAATTCAATTTAACGGGCAAAAAATTTAAAATCCGATTGGACTTTTAAATTTCAGTTGGAAAGTTAATTACAATTTGTTTTTGGATCCGTTTGGTTTGACAGATAATCCGCACTACACCAAATAAATTTTGTCCAACCCAAAATCAAACCCAAGCTCGAGCCGGGTCATGTCAAGACATGCGTGCGTGTGTGGTAATCAAGGTAATGTAGGCGCTTGCTCCACTCACAAAAGTGGTGCCCCTTGGGGACCAACTCATGAAAACAACTCGGAATATGTTAACTCACCAAAATTTTACTCTTCGTCTAATGTGGAACAAGTATTATTCCACTACACAAATCTTAGTTTATTTTATCAATTCAAATGGGTCACTTTGAGACAAAATTTCCTATTTAATATTTAATGGTTTTAAACAAATAAATATACTACGTTCATTTATTCAAGGAGGAGAGCGCGTTTAAATTCGGTCTCACCAATTTTGTGGTGCGAGTTCCACTTTTATTTAATCCTTAAGTTGCTCAAAATAAACTTTGTTTAAAATCATTTTTTCAAACAATATGTTCTGAAGCGAAGTTGCACTAGTAGAAGTTGGCTATTAAACCCCAATGATAGTTCAAGTAATAATGAGGACGAGCTGTAAACTCAGATGTTCTGAGTTTGAAACTTGACAACCCTTTGGGGCCAGCTATGAGGGAATTATTCCTCATGAATATCTTAATCCTAGCGTGGATGGTCTGCCTTTGATCGGACCAAAGAGGAGATTAGTCAAGATGCCATAAATTGACCTAGACACTCCTGATCGTTAAACTAAAAAAAAATATGAGGTTGGCTATTATACCTAAACAATGAGGTTCAATTTCTATTGTGTAGTGCATAGAGGAATACGGTGTAAACATTTATGCTACAAATAGGAAAGTTGCATCACCAAATGTTTACGAGAAATTACTTCTGACTTGTCTTTTTGATAGAAATGACTAAATTATTGCAATGCCCTCGGTATAAATGATTCACCCTTTGATTCACAATTTAATTGATTTTGCAACATCTCATCACACAATACCATGCCATCTATTATTGTAAAGCACAATCCCATCGTCGGTCTCCCTCTTTCTCCCAATAAACCGATCTCTTTAACAAGAGCCACTGGCTTTAGCATTAACCCATTCATGATGATCAATTGTCTTCCCACTCCATGCTTTGTGTCATTTGGCACATGGTTATTCCGACTTTACCATCTCTGTGGTCTTTACTTTGTGTACATTACTACTAGTCGAAAATAGTACTAAGGCGAAAATGATTTGGAAAATTGTAAAGGAATTGATTAATTCCACAAAAGAAAAGTGTTTTTTTTTACGAGGTACAACTAAAAATTCCTATTTATTTGTTATGAAATTGACCATAGATCAATTACACCAACCATGCATAAACAATGGCCTAAACTCATTTTGCCTACGTTGATGTCAAATTTCTTACATTGTCTTGTTCACTATATTAATTCGCATTTCCCTCCAACTATGTTAATTGATTCACTTTATGTCAAAACCTAACAAATTGAGAATTTCTCATTAAATAGATAATTGAAAGTGCAATATAAGAAAATTAATAATTGATTGGGCAAGGTCTAACTGAAGATACAATTTAGGGGATAAAAATATAACTTCTGCTTAAAAAAAATAGATTAGAGCTGTGATAAGATAGTAATTAATGGATTAATTCAAGGTGGACGATACCTTGATCTTTTATTTATTTATTTTTAGGGGAGGTGCATATAGACCCTGGTAACAATTCTATGTGAGACACAATAGGAGGAGATGGGAGGGAAGGACAGAAGACCCAAACCCATGACAAACAATCAAAACTGATTGAGTCCATCCAATTCCACACAATTATTTCACTTTTTTCATCCTCTCTTTGCTACTTGTGGAAGGAAGAAAGAGAATGACACTGTCTAGTCCTAATCAGGAAAGAAGGGTTTAAGAGACCCATCAGAGGAATTTGTTTGCTAGCACTGTGGGTCTCCAATAGTGGAAATAAGCTTCGAAAATGAAATGGAGTGGAAAGCTGAGAAATCCACCATATGGAACAAGATACATTGGTCTACCCAAATAAAGGAGTTCACTCATGTCCTCAACCCCCTATCATTACTAGGGCTTGGGACATGAGGGACAGATAACGAGTCCAGATCTAGATCAGACCTGAGCCTAGTATATTGGTTGAGTCCAAATCATCAAAAGGCATGCCAGGCTTGGCTTATGGTCTCAGTGCAATCCAAAGCTCAAGTGTCCAAGGAAAGTTAACGCATGTAGGAGAGCAATTATTGAGATAGTCATTACTTCAAGATAATGCCTATCTCCAACTGTAGTTATACTCCCCGATAAATCAGTAACTTGACTTTCATATCAACACCACAGTTAGGGTTCTATGCCTATAAAATGTAAACCCCCTACACTTTAGGATAAATGACACACACCACACCTTGAGTATACTCTCTCCCTCTCTCTCTCTCTCTCTCTCTCATTAATAGAGTTTCCCGGCCACTATTGCTACCTTCAGTGGTTAGGTCACTTCGGCCCAACCACTCAATCTTTGTCTTTTTCTATTAATTGCTCCATTAATTACCTTGCATCGACTGATTTGGTTGTGCATAACCTATTTTGTGCATAATCAGTTTGACACCTTTTGTGGGAAACGAATAAAGTTTTTTGCTATCTGTCCTTATTTTCTCTATGGTAATCATTACTAGGTCAATGAATCAACAACCAGAGGATCACGACCTAACATGCCGGGAGGAGGTCCCGCCTCCACCTACGGAACCCTCCACTATTGCAAATCCTGTGGTCAAGTAATAGCTCTTAGAAACGATGTAGTTGTTGGTGAGTCAAAACCATCAAATTCTCTAATTGATGCTCGCCTCAGGAGGAGGCATGCCTCAGCCTTGGCGCCCAGCACCAGGGGGTCCCTCCTTAGCTCTCAGGTGCCCCACATGCTCCTCCCTCTCATGTCCTTGCTCCATCCTCACACGCTGCCAACCCTTCTATGCAAAAGGATAAGGAGGAAAACTAATATGCAAACTATGAAAGCTATGACAACGATCCGACCGAGGGTGTCCTAACCAATGGGATGAAAAAATCAAGGAGGTGCAAAATTAGCTTGGCGACACTCGCAACGCCATCAAGGCACATGCATCAGAAACAGTGGACTATCTGGTAAGGCACACTGACACTCCATTTGTGACAGATAGTATCAACTATCCTTTACCCTCAAAATTCAAGATTCCTATAGTAGAGATCTTTAATGGTAATAAAGATCCCCTTCATGACCTTGAGACGTACAAGTCCCTTATGTAACTCCATAATGCACCTAGCCAGATCGTGTGCAGAGCTTTTCCTAGTACCTTGAAGGGGTCTACCTGACAGTAGTTCTCCAAGCTCAAGCCATCTTTCATCAACTTTTTTGCTAAATTAAGCAAATCCTGCATCTCCCACTTCATAGGAGGACACTGACATCAGAAGTCAATCATTTACTTGCTCACCATCAAGTAAGACTGGGATGAAAGTCTATGGAGTTTCCTCACTTGTTTTAACAAGAAGCCTCTCCAGATTGAGGAGCTAGATGACAAGGTTAGCATGGTTGCCTTTATTACAGGATTATACTCGTTGAGTTTTATATTCTCCGTCTTGAAAAAGCCACCATCAAACATGCCCGAGTTGTTGTCTAGAGCACAAAAGTGTATGAATGTTGAGGATGTCACCAAAGTTTGGCAAGATGAGTCCTCCTACGAGGGTGAGAAAAGAAAGGACATTCGTGAAGACAAAAGAGAAGTATAGGACAATAGAAAGAGGGCAGAGAGAGTCCCTCGTCAAGGACCTCCTTGGTCCCGCACATTTGAGAGAGCAACAAGCCTTTATGCCACTCAACACTTCGGTTGAACATATCCTGCTCCAAATACACGATGATCCTACAGTACATTTGCTAGGGAAGATGAAGTCCACCCCGAATCGTAGGAACCTTAACAAGATTGTCATTTCCATCATGATCATGGCCACGACACTGATGACTGCTTTGAACTTAAAAGGCATATCAAGGAGCTCATATAGCGTGGCCAGTTGCGACAGTACATTGCTGGTAGAGGACAGGCCTCGACGCCAGGCCGGAACCAGGATGACAGAGAGCACCAACAACCCCTCAAAGAAATCCAAATGATATCTAGAGGGTTAGGAGGAGGAGGTGACTCTAACTTTGCCAGGAAGGGGCATTCCAGAAGAGCCAGATAGGTGGAGTCAGATAACCTTCGCCTAACAAAGATGCATTAGCACGGGGAAGGATAAGTCATCTTGTTCTCAAACAGGGACCTCGAGGGGATCCAATACTCCCACTATGAACCTTTAGTGTTAACCTTGATGGAATTCAAATACCAAGTTAAGAGAATTCTAGTGGACAACGACAGCTCTACTGACATTCTGTTTGCACTAGCCTATGATAGCCTCCATCTGGGCAGGGAGAGATTGCAACCCAATAGGACACCCCTCATTGGATTTTTGGGTGAGAGGGTCTATCCCTTGGGTTCCATCACTCTGCCAGTCATAGCGGGGTTAACATCAAGCCACCCACCTCATTGACTTCCTTAGGTAGAACATGGACATTTTCGCCTAGTCCCATGAAGATCTAGAAGGGCATCGATCTTGAGGTGGCCACCGATCGGCTCAATATGGATCCCAAGTACAAGGCTGTCTGCCAAAAATTGAGAAGCACAGGAACCGAGAGAGCCCAGGCCATGCAGAAAGAGGTGGGAAAACTGCTTGCAAATGGGTTAGTAAGGGAGGTAGCCTATCCGATTTTGGCTATCAAATGTAGTAATGGTGACGAAAGCCAACAAAAAATGGAGCCTTTGCGTAGACTTCACCGAACTCAACAAGGCCTGTCCCAAAGACAGCTACCCCCTGCTAGGCATCTACATCCTTATTGATGCTACTGCTGGACATGAGTTGCTCAGCTATGTGGATGCTTATTTTGGGTACAACCAGATTAGTATGTTTCCACCTGATCAAGGAAAAACGTTTTTTATCACCCTGAAGGGAACCTACTATTATAGGATCATACCTTTCGGACTCAAAAATGTTGGAACCACATACTAGTGCCTCATGAACAAGATGTTCAACGCACAAATCGGGAAGATAATGGAGATCTATGTGGACGATATGTTGGTGAAGAGCTTGGCTAGAACAAACAATGTAGCACACTTGCAGGAGACTTTTGACATCCTGAGAAACTACCAAATAAAGTTAAATCCTGAGAAGTGCACCTTCAACGTTAGCTTAGGGAAGTTGCTAGGCTTCATGGTTAACAAAAGGGACATTGAGGCTAATCCAGATAAGATTAGAGCTATGTTGGAAATGAAATCCCCAGCTTCTGTGAAGGAAGTCCAACGACTTAACGAAAGGATAGCAACCGTCAGTAGGTTTGTCTCAAAATCAACAGATAAATGCTTACCCTTCTTTAAAATTCTTTGCAAGTCTATTCAGTGGGGGCCGGATGCAGAAGAAGCTTTCCAAAAGTTAAAGGCCTACCTTATTACACCCCTTTACTCTCCCATGCCGTACTAGGAAATACCTTGTATCTCTACCTCTCCTCCTTTCCCTCTATCGTGTCCTCTGTCCTAGTCAGGGAGGAAGGAGGAGTCCAAAAGCCTATTCATTATGTAATCATGGCATATCGAGGAGTAGATGTGAGGTACTTTGAATTGGAGAAGTTGGCCTTCGCACTTGTCACCACTGCTAGGCACCTACGCCACTATTTTTAGAGTCATACCATCATGGTTATCATAGATTAGCCACTCAGAGGAATCCTGGGAAAGCCAGATGCGTCTAGGTGACTCCTAAATGGACCGTCAAGTTAAGTGAGTTTGATGTGCAGTAAGGGCGGCCATAAAAACACGAGCAATTGCGAATTTTATGGCTGAATCTACACCACTAGAAGAAGGAGATTCCCAAGAAAGAGTGTCCTGCACCCTGCACTCACCTACCTAGTACACATCGTCTAAACTTCCTATGAGGCAAGCCCATGCGCCACCCCCAGAGAGTCTAGTGCCTTGGAGGCAACTTCAGAGAATCTAGTGGAAGTTAAGAAATTGAGACTTAGAGCGTCTAGGTATGTCATCTTGCGTGACACCTTTTACAAAAGAAGTTACTCACTACCCTTACTCCGCTGCCTCATTCTCGAGGAGTCTGATTATGCTATGAGAGAAATTCATGAGGCAATATGTGGAAACCACTCAGGAGGGCATGCATTGGCTCACAAGGTAGTGAGACAAGGCTACTACTAGCCTAGCATGATTAAAGACGCCCATGAATTCGTAAAAAAAGTGCGACAAGTGCCAACATTTCACGATAGTGCCAAGGCAACCACCAGGTCACCACCATCAAGAGCCCTTGGCCCTTCTCTACGTGGGGAATTGACATCTTAGGCCCCCTAATCATGAGTTGGGGCTAGTGCAATTTTGTGATAGTAGCCATTGACTACTTCACAAAGTGGACAAAAGCTGAATCCTTAGCCAGAATAACAAACTAGAAAGTGAAGGACTTCATCTAGAAAAACATAGTATTTCGTTTTGGTATACCTCTTGCAATAGTAAGTGACAATGCTAAATAGTTTGACAACAAACTCCTTAATGGCTTCTGTGCAGATCTACAAATCAAGCAATCCCACTCTAGCCTAGAGCATCCCCAGGTGAACGGGCAGGCAGAGGTCACCATCAGAACAATCCTCTATAACCTGAAGACCAGATTGGAAAGCGCCAAAGGGCGGTGGGTGGACAAGCTCTCAAGAGTACTATGGGTTTACCGAACAACCCCAAGAAGCATTACGGGTGAGACCCCATTCTTCTTAGCCTAAGGGATAGAGACGGTCATACCAATCAAGATTGGGGGTACATTCCTTAGGGTCCAATACCATGACCTTACCACTAATGAAGAAGGCCTCTGCATTAACCTTAACTTGGTAGAGGAAGAGAGGGATATGAATATGTTCAGAAATGCAAAGTACAAGCGTCACATGATCAAGTACTACAATTTGAGAGTGAAGCTTCACTCCTTCTTGCCTAAGGACCTAGTCCTCAAAAAAGTCATCCTATTTACCAAGGACTCTCAAGAAGGGAAGTTAGGCCTTAATTGGGAAGGATCTTACATGGTGACAGAAGCTGTAAGGTCAGACACTTACAAAATTTAGAACTCAGAAGGAAAAGTCTTAGCCCTTCCATGGAACGCCGAACACCTGAAGAGATATTATCAATAGCGGGGTACAAGCTAGTAACTATCATTTTATTTGTCCTTTGTCGCTTTAGTCAATATCTTTTGTTATCTGTTACTTTAAATTATGAAATAAAATTTTGCAAGAGTTATTTTATCTAGAACTATCCTTCTTTCCATAAAAGTTTGTAAACAACTTACAAAAGACAGAACATGACCTAACAATAAAAAGGTAGACAAAAAGATAAAAGTCATCATACTTCCGACGTTACTTGTTGCTCCCCGATCCATTCTCATCAAAACTCTCCCCGTCATCATCAGTCTCTGGTGCCTCATAGGGGACGAACCTGGAAAAATTGATAGCATGGAAAGTTGCTGAGGCCTTTCCACTAAACTCCTTATTGTTGTCAATGAAGGCACCTGCAACGGCTGTCTCAGCAGCCTCCCTCCTCCTCTCTATCTCAATGGAATGAACCTATGCTCTAGTAGCTCTCTCAAGAGCTACTCGTTGGTTAGTCTCTTCCATGTCAGCCTTCTTTCAAGTTGTCCGTAGCTCAGCCTCAGCTCCTGTGGCCCTCTCGCAGGACACTCGCAGCTCTGACTCTACTATTGCGCAGAAAGTCTCCCTATCAGCCTCCAGCTTCATGGCACTCTCGTGGGACGTCGAAAGCTGGCCTTAAGAGGCGTAACTCTCTCATAAGCTAGCCTCAACAATCTCTTATGCCTGTCTCTCTTCTGCCAGAGCTCTTGATGTCTCACCAAACTTGATCGTCCTTGAAAAAATATAGGAAAAGGCAACAACTATCTATAGGCATCCAAAAGACAGAATATAAAAAGGAAGCAAGTGTAGAAATCAAGGTTGACTTGAAAGAAAATATACCATAGCAAATCCCTCAATCGCAGTATCTATAATGCCCTCTAGACCTTGAGAGCTGACCATTCTAATATCTACGGCTATCACAAAGTTCTAAAGTTGCTCCTTGGCCAGATTCATGTCCTACAACATGGACACCGAGTCACTACTAGAAGCAGGATAACTACATGGAGCTCCAGTCGCCATAGAGAACCACACAAGAGTCTCAACTTCTAAAGTAGAACTAGGGATAGCCTTAGCACTTGAAGGGGTCACATGCTAAAAAGGAGTGAGGGCACCACCTGATCCTATCTCCCGGGAAGCAACCTGGTCATTGGACTTCGACCGTGAAGAACAGGAGGCATCAGCCTTCGCCCTCTTGGAAGGAGGGGAAAACGCCACCCAAGAAGCATAAAGAACCTCCACCATTGTTCTATCAACAGTACTACCTGCAGAACTTCATGAGAAGGAGACTTTACAAGCATCATCGAATTTATAGAAGAGATCAAATACTTTTCCTCTTCTGCCTAGAGAAAGCCCTAGAGTGACCTGACGTAGTCATAAGGGCTTCAAAATTACTTGGTAGGATGATCCCTCACAGCTTGGAGCCTACTCTCTTGCTCCACAGATAATATCGAAGCTGCAAATGAACCAAACATGCAGTAAGTATGGAAGGGATATGACATTTAGGTATGAAAGTCAGGGGAAAACTCATACCTAGCTTGGTCTTTGAAAGGGTATCCCACCTCGAGGGCACTAAGTCACGGTCCTCCTTGGCAGCCCACTCACCTCCTACAGAGAAAAACCTGGACTTCCAACTATGATAGTTCGAGGGCAGTCCAGTGATCAACTTGCTCAACCTCGAAGCAAAGTGGTACCATCCCTGATGAGGAGTGAGATTATCCAAAATCACATACGAAGTCAAGAACTCCTAAAAAGAGGGAGGAACGACCTCGCCATGAACCAACCGCCATAGTAAGAAGGACGCCAAAATTACCCTCTAGCCATTCGGAGTCAACCTCCCCGAGATATGCACAAGTGACCCAGAATTTGACAGATGGGCCCAGGTATGGGAAACCTCAATTCCGCCTCCAAGACATCGTCATAGAAAACGATCTCTCATGAAGAATTATTGCAAGCGGGCTCGTCCTCCTCTGCTTGGCGGCATAGAACAACAGAAGTAATATGGAAGGAGGACACCATCCTAACAATGTCATTGTCGTAATCTATCAAACTAAAAATAAAGAGTACCTTCGAGCGATCACTACCAGCGGCTCCCTTGCCCCGCTGAGAAGCCTGTCTCACCATGTCTTTGTTAAAAAGGGCACTTGTCAAAATTAGAGCCAGTGTCAAGGAAATCCCAATATTAGGTAAATGCTAGAGCTACAGAAACTTCAAAGGGCAAACAGAGTTGCCTCACCTTCACTAGATCTCGCACTGATGCCTGCATCCCCGGCGCCACCTAGCTTGTGCTCGTCGTCACCTAGCGCACCGCCACCTGAGTTGTGCCCTCCATCGCCCAATGCATCACTGCCGCCACCTAGCCTGCGCTCACTGTCGCTAGCTTGTTGACGCCGACTAGCCTACTCCCGCCGTCACCCAGCGCCTCGCTGGCATCGCCTCCTTCCGCACTGGCACTGCCTCCTGCTCCCTCAGCGCCATTACCTCCTACCTTGCTATCTTCGTCGCCCGCTGCACCGCCTTGGAACTTGCCTCTCTTCTCCCTCGTTGTGGTTTCCCCCAAAATATCGTCCATAGAGCTCCGACCTCTTCCAACCTTTGATGGAAACTCCTAACTTTCAAGAGAAGGGCTTTTGAGTGAAAAAGGGGATGAAGTGGCTCAAGATATAAATATTGACCTCTAAAGCCCTAGCAGTTATTCCGTAAAGGGGAAAAAAGGGTTTTTATTGCCAAGGGATGGGGTTTCCTCGAGCCTAGTAGGAAACTCAGCAAATGGGAAGGTCGTCTACCAATGGTGAGTAAGGAAGTAAGCTCTGGGAAATGTGAAGAATGTCGTGTGAAGCAAGGTACCTGGTCCACCTCAACAAGGAATACACTCATGCCCTCAATCTCTTGTCACCACAAGGGATTGGGGCATGAGGAGCAAATGATGAGCTCAAATCTAGTTGGGTCTAGACTTGATTCGGGGGGTTAAGCCCAAATAGTTAAAATGACAGGTCTAACTGAACTCATAACCTCAGTGCAGTCCAAGATTCAAGAGGCCCATAAAGATCAACGCACGTGGGGAGTAATCATCGGAATAGTCATTGCTCGAAGATCATTCCAATCCTCAATTGTACCTATCCTTAATTGTAGCTATCCTCCCCAAAAGACCAGTAGCCTGACTTTCACGTCACCGCCTCAACTAGGGCTCAGTGCTTATAAATTGTAAGCATTTTACACACGAGAGACACATAGTTGTGTCTCACACACACCAGACCTTGAACTTACTCTGTCTTTCTCTCTCACCTACTTCTTTATTCTCCTATTAATAAAGTTCTCCGATC
>CAUOFW020003169.1:1463383-1483016 GCA_963454935.2 Ilex paraguariensis | reverse complement strand
TAGTTCTCCAAGCTCAAGCCATCTTTCATCAACTTTTTTGCTAAATTAAGCAAATCCTGCATCTCCCACTTCATAGGAGGACACTGACATCAGAAGTCAATCATTTACTTGCTCACCATCAAGTAAGACTGGGATGAAAGTCTATGGAGTTTCCTCACTTGTTTTAACAAGAAGCCTCTCCAGATTGAGGAGCTAGATGACAAGGTTAGCATGGTTGCCTTTATTACAGGATTATACTCGTTGAGTTTTATATTCTCCGTCTTGAAAAAGCCACCATCAAACATGCCCGAGTTGTTGTCTAGAGCACAAAAGTGTATGAATGTTGAGGATGTCACCAAAGTTTGGCAAGATGAGTCCTCCTACGAGGGTGAGAAAAGAAAGGACATTCGTGAAGACAAAAGAGAAGTATAGGACAATAGAAAGAGGGCAGAGAGAGTCCCTCGTCAAGGACCTCCTTGGTCCCGCACATTTGAGAGAGCAACAAGCCTTTATGCCACTCAACACTTCGGTTGAACATATCCTGCTCCAAATACACGATGATCCTACGGTACGTTTGCTAGGGAAGATGAAGTCCACCCCGAATCGTAGGAACCTTAACAAGATTGTCATTTCCATCGTGATCATGGCCACGACACTGATGACTGCTTTGAACTTAAAAGGCATATCAAGGAGCTCATATAGCGTGGCCAGTTGCGACAGTACATTGCTGGTAGAGGACAGGCCTCGACGCCAGGCCGGAACCAGGATGACAGAGAGCACCAACAACCCCTCAAAGAAATCCAAATGATATCTAGAGGGTTAGGAGGAGGAGGTGACTCTAACTTTGCCAGGAAGGGGCATTCCAGAAGAGCCAGATAGGTGGAGTCAGATAACCTTCGCCTAACAAAGATGCATTAGCACGGGGAAGGAGAAGTCATCTTGTTCTCAAACAGGGACCTCGAGGGGATCCAATACTCCCACTATGAACCTTTAGTGTTAACCTTGATGGAATTCAAATACCAAGTTAAGAGAATTCTAGTGGACAACGACAGCTCTACTGACATTCTGTTTGCACTAGCCTATGATAGCCTCCATCTGGGCAGGGAGAGATTGCAACCCAATAGGACACCCCTCATTGGATTTTTGGGTGAGAGGGTCTATCCCTTGGGTTCCATCACTCTGCCAGTCATAGCGGGGTTAACATCAAGCCACCCACCTCATTGACTTCCTTAGGTAGAACATGGACATTTTCGCCTAGTCCCATGAAGATCTAGAAGGGCATCGATCTTGAGGTGGCCACCGATCGGCTCAATATGGATCCCAAGTACAAGGCTGTCTGCCAAAAATTGAGAAGCACAGGAACCGAGAGAGCCCAGGCCATGCAGAAAGAGGTGGGAAAACTGCTTGCAAATGGGTTAGTAAGGGAGGTAGCCTATCCGATTTTGGCTATCAAATGTAGTAATGGTGACGAAAGCCAACAAAAAATGGAGCCTTTGCGTAGACTTCACCGAACTCAACAAGGCCTGTCCCAAAGACAGCTACCCCCTGCTAGGCATCTACATCCTTATTGATGCTACTGCTGGACATGAGTTGCTCAGCTATGTGGATGCTTATTTTGGGTACAACCAGATTAGTATGTTTCCACCTGATCAAGGAAAAACGTTTTTTATCACCCTGAAGGGAACCTACTATTATAGGATCATACCTTTCGGACTCAAAAATGTTGGAACCACATACTAGTGCCTCATGAACAAGATGTTCAACGCACAAATCGGGAAGATAATGGAGATCTATGTGGACGATATGTTGGTGAAGAGCTTGGCTAGAACAAACAATGTAGCACACTTGCAGGAGACTTTTGACATCCTGAGAAACTACCAAATAAAGTTAAATCCTGAGAAGTGCACCTTCAACGTTAGCTTAGGGAAGTTGCTAGGCTTCATGGTTAACAAAAGGGACATTGAGGCTAATCCAGATAAGATTAGAGCTATGTTGGAAATGAAATCCCCAGCTTCTGTGAAGGAAGTCCAACGACTTAACGAAAGGATAGCAACCGTCAGTAGGTTTGTCTCAAAATCAACAGATAAATGCTTACCCTTCTTTAAAATTCTTTGCAAGTCTATTCAGTGGGGGCCGGATGCAGAAGAAGCTTTCCAAAAGTTAAAGGCCTACCTTATTACACCCCTTTACTCTCCCATGCCGTACTAGGAAATACCTTGTATCTCTACCTCTCCTCCTTTCCCTCTATCGTGTCCTCTGTCCTAGTCAGGGAGGAAGNCAAAATCAACAGATAAATGCTTACCCTTCTTTAAAATTCTTTGCAAGTCTATTCAGTAGGGGCCGGATGCAGAGGAAGCTTTCCAAAAGTTAAAGGCCTACCTTATTACACCCCTTTACTCTCCCATGCCGTACTAGGAAAGACCTTGTATCTCTACCTCTCCTCCTTTCCCTCTATCGTGTCCTCTGTCCTAGTCAGGGAGGAAAGAGGAGTCCAAAAGCCTATTCATTATGTAATCATGGCATATCGAGGAGTAGATGTGAGGTACTTTGAATTGGAGAAGTTGGCCTTCGCACTTGTCACCACTGCTAGGCACCTACACCACTATTTTTAGAGTCATACCATCATGGTTATCATAGATTAGCCACTCAGAGGAATCCTGGGAAAGCCAGATGCGTCTAGGTGACTCCTAAATGGACCGTCAAGTTAAGTGAGTTTGATGTGCAGTAAGGGCGGCCATAAAAACACGAGCAATTGCGAATTTTATGGCTGAATCTACACCACTAGAAGAAGGAGATTCCCAAGAAAGAGTGTCCTGCACCCNTGTCACCACTGCTAGGCACCTACGCCACTATTTTTAGAGTCATACCATCATGGTTATCATAGATTAGCCACTCAGAGGAATCCTGGGAAAGCCAGATGCGTCTAGGTGACTCCTAAATGGACCGTCAAGTTAAGTGAGTTTGACGTGCAGTAAGGGCGGCCATAAAAACGCGAGCAATTGCGAATTTTATGGCTGAATCTACACCACTAGAAGAAGGAGATTCCCAAGAAAGAGTGTCATGCACCTNGGCGGCCATAAAAACACGAGCAATTGCGAATTTTATGGCTGAATCTACACCACTAGAAGAAGGAGATTCCCAAGAAAGAGTGTCCTGCACCCTGCACTCACCTACCTAGTACACATCGTCTAAACTTCCTATGAGGCAAGCCCATGCGCCACCCCCAGAGAGTCTAGTGCCTTGGAGGCAACTTCAGAGAATCTAGTGGAAGTTAAGAAATTGAGACTGAGAGCGTCTAGGTATGTCATCTTGCGTGACACCTTTTACAAAAGAAGTTACTCACTACCCCNTACTTGTTGCTCCCCGATCCATTCTCATCAAAACTCTCCCCGTCATCATCAGTCTCTGGTGCCTCATAGGGGACGAACCTGGAAAAATTGATAGCATGGAAAGTTGCTGAGGCCTTTCCACTAAACTCCTTATTGTTGTCAATGAAGGCACCTGCAACGGCTGTCTCAGCAGCCTCCCTCCTCCTCTCTATCTCAATGGAATGAACCTATGCTCTAGTAGCTCTCTCAAGAGCTACTCGTTGGTTAGTCTCTTCCATGTCAGCCTTCTTTCAAGTTGTCCGTAGCTCAGCCTCAGCTCCTGTGGCCCTCTCGCAGGACACTCGCAGCTCTGACTCTACTATTGCGCAGAAAGTCTCCCTATCAGCCTCCAGCTTCATGGCACTCTCGTGGGACGTCGAAAGCTGGCCTTAAGAGGCGTAACTCTCTCATAAGCTAGCCTCAACAATCTCTTATGCCTGTCTCTCTTCTGCCAGAGCTCTTGATGTCTCACCAAACTTGATCGTCCTTGAAAAAATATAGGAAAAGGCAACAACTATCTATAGGCATCCAAAAGACAGAATATAAAAAGGAAGCAAGTGTAGAAATCAAGGTTGACTTGAAAGAAAATATACCATAGCAAATCCCTCAATCGCAGTATCTATAATGCCCTCTAGACCTTGAGAGCTGACCATTCTAATATCTACGGCTATCACAAAGTTCTAAAGTTGCTCCTTGGCCAGATTCATGTCCTACAACATGGACACCGAGTCACTACTAGAAGCAGGATAACTACATGGAGCTCCAGTCGCCATAGAGAACCACACAAGAGTCTCAACTTCTAAAGTAGAACTAGGGATAGCCTTAGCACTTGAAGGGGTCACATGCTAAAAAGGAGTGAGGGCACCACCTGATCCTATCTCCCGGGAAGCAACCTGGTCATTGGACTTCGACCGTGAAGAACAGGAGGCATCAGCCTTCGCCCTCTTGGAAGGAGGGGAAAACGCCACCCAAGAAGCATAAAGAACCTCCACCATTGTTCTATCAACAGTACTACCTGCAGAACTTCATGAGAAGGAGACTTTACAAGCATCATCGAATTTATAGAAGAGATCAAATACTTTTCCTCTTCTGCCTAGAGAAAGCCCTAGAGTGACCTGACGTAGTCATAAGGGCTTCAAAATTACTTGGTAGGATGATCCCTCACAGCTTGGAGCCTACTCTCTTGCTCCACAGATAATATCGAAGCTGCAAATGAACCAAACATGCAGTAAGTATGGAAGGGATATGACATTTAGGTATGAAAGTCAGGGGAAAACTCATACCTAGCTTGGTCTTTGAAAGGGTATCCCACCTCGAGGGCACTAAGTCACGGTCCTCCTTGGCAGCCCACTCACCTCCTACAGAGAAAAACCTGGACTTCCAACTATGATAGTTCGAGGGCAGTCCAGTGATCAACTTGCTCAACCTCGAAGCAAAGTGGTACCATCCCTGATGAGGAGTGAGATTATCCAAAATCACATACGAAGTCAAGAACTCCTAAAAAGAGGGAGGAACGACCTCGCCATGAACCAACCGCCATAGTAAGAAGGACGCCAAAATTACCCTCTAGCCATTCGGAGTCAACCTCCCCGAGATATGCACAAGTGACCCAGAATTTGACAGATGGGCCCAGGTATGGGAAACCTCAATTCCGCCTCCAAGACATCGTCATAGAAAACGATCTCTCATGAAGAATTATTGCAAGCGGGCTCGTCCTCCTCTGCTTGGCGGCATAGAACAACAGAAGTAATATGGAAGGAGGACACCATCCTAACAATGTCATTGTCGTAATCTATCAAACTAAAAATAAAGAGTACCTTCGAGCGATCACTACCAGCGGCTCCCTTGCCCCGCTGAGAAGCCTGTCTCACCATGTCTTTGTTAAAAAGGGCACTTGTCAAAATTAGAGCCAGTGTCAAGGAAATCCCAATATTAGGTAAATGCTAGAGCTACAGAAACTTCAAAGGGCAAACAGAGTTGCCTCACCTTCACTAGATCTCGCACTGATGCCTGCATCCCCGGCGCCACCTAGCTTGTGCTCGTCGTCACCTAGCGCACCGCCACCTGAGTTGTGCCCTCCATCGCCCAATGCATCACTGCCGCCACCTAGCCTGCGCTCACTGTCGCTAGCTNCTGACTCTACTATTGCGCAGAAAGTCTCCCTATCAGCCTCCAGCTTCATGGCACTCTTGTGGGACGTCGAAAGCTGGCCTTAAGAGGCGTAACTCTCTCATAAGCTAGCCTCAACAATCTCTTGTGCCTGTCTCTCTTCTGCCAGAGCTCTTGATGTCTCACCAAACTTGATTGTCCTTGAAAAAATATAGAAAAAGGCAACAACTATCTATAGGCATCCAAAAGACAGAATATAAAAAGGAAGCAAGTGTAGAAATCAAGGTTGAANGCCATAGTAAGAAGGACGCCAAAATTACCCTCTAGCCATTCGGAGTCAACCTCCCCGAGATATGCACAAGTGACCCAGAATTTGACAGATGGGCCCAGGTATGGGAAACCTCAATTCCGCCTCCAAGACATCGTCATAGAAAACGATCTCTCATGAAGAATTATTGCAAGCGGGCTCGTCCTCCTCTGCTTGGCGGCATAGAACAACAGAAGTAATATGGAAGGAGGACACCATCCTAACAATGTCATTGTCGTAATCTATCAAACTAAAAATAAAGAGTACCTTCGAGCGATCACTACCAGCGGCTCCCTTGCCCCGCTGAGAAGCCTGTCTCACCATGTCTTTGTTAAAAAGGGCACTTGTCAAAATTAGAGCCAGTGTCAAGGAAATCCCAATATTAGGTAAATGCTAGAGCTACAGAAACTTCAAAGGGCAAACAGAGTTGCCTCACCTTCACTAGATCTCGCACTGATGCCTGCATCCCCGGCGCCACCTAGCTTGTGCTCGTCGTCACCTAGCGCACCGCCACCTAAGTTGTGCCCTCCATCGCCCAATGCATCACTGCCGCCACCTGGCCTGCGCTCACTGTCGCTAGCCTGTTGACGCCGACTAGCCTACTCCCGCCGTCACCCAGCGCCTCGCTGGCATCGCCTCCTTCCGCACTGGCACTGCCTCCTGCTCCCTCAGCGCCATTACCTCCTACCTTGCTATCTTCGTCGCCTGCTGCACCGCCTTGGAACTTGCCTCTCTTCTCCCTTGTTGTGGTTTCCCCCAAAATATCGTCCATAGAGCTCCGACCTCTTCCAACCTTTGATGGAAACTCCTAACTTTCAAGAGAAGGGCTTTTGAGTGAAAAAGGGGATGAAGTGGCTCAAGATATAAATATTGACCTCTAAAGCCCTAGCAGTTATTCCGTAAAGGGGAAAAAAGGGTTTTTATTGCCAAGGGATGGGGTTTCCTCGAGCCTAGTAGGAAACTCAGCAAATGGGAAGGTCGTCTACCAATGGTGAGTAAGGAAGTAAGCTCTGGGAAATGTGAAGAATGTCGTGTGAAGCAAGGTACCTGGTCCACCTCAACAAGGAATACACTCATGCCCTCAATCTCTTGTCACCACAAGGGATTGGGGNCATTCTCGAGGAGTCTGATTATGCTATGAGAGAAATTCATGAGGCAATATGTGGAAACCACTCAGGAGGGCATGCATTGGCTCACAAGGTAGTGAGACAAGGCTACTACTAGCCTAGCATGATTAAAGACGCCCATGAATTCGTAAAAAAAGTGCGACAAGTGCCAACATTTCACGATAGTGCCAAGGCAACCACCAGGTCACCACCATCAAGAGCCCTTGGCCCTTCTCTACGTGGGGAATTGACATCTTAGGCCCCCTAATCATGAGTTGGGGCTAGTGCAATTTTGTGATAGTAGCCATTGACTACTTCACAAAGTGGACAAAAGCTGAATCCTTAGCCAGAATAACAAACTAGAAAGTGAAGGACTTCATCTAGAAAAACATAGTATTTCGTTTTGGTATACCTCTTGCAATAGTAAGTGACAATGCTAAATAGTTTGACAACAAACTCCTTAATGGCTTCTGTGCAGATCTACAAATCAAGCAATCCCACTCTAGCCTAGAGCATCCCCAGGTGAACGGGCAGGCAGAGGTCACCATCAGAACAATCCTCTATAACCTGAAGACCAGATTGGAAAGCGCCAAAGGGCGGTGGGTGGACAAGCTCTCAAGAGTACTATGGGTTTACCGAACAACCCCAAGAAGCATTACGGGTGAGACCCCATTCTTCTTAGCCTAAGGGATAGAGACGGTCATACCAATCAAGATTGGGGGTACATTCCTTAGGGTCCAATACCATGACCTTACCACTAATGAAGAAGGCCTCTGCATTAACCTTAACTTGGTAGAGGAAGAGAGGGATATGAATATGTTCAGAAATGCAAAGTACAAGCGTCACATGATCAAGTACTACAATTTGAGAGTGAAGCTTCACTCCTTCTTGCCTAAGGACCTAGTCCTCAAAAAAGTCATCCTATTTACCAAGGACTCTCAAGAAGGGAAGTTAGGCCTTAATTGGGAAGGATCTTACATGGTGACAGAAGCTGTAAGGTCAGACACTTACAAAATTTAGAACTCTGAAGGAAAAGTCTTAGCCCTTCCATGGAACGCCGAACACCTGAAGAGATATTATCAATAGCGGGGTACAAGCTAGTAACTATCATTTTATTTGTCCTTTGTCGCTTTAGTCAATATCTTTTGTTATCTGTTACTTTAAATTATGAAATAAAATTTTGCAAGAGTTATTTTATCTAGAACTATCCTTCTTTCCATAAAAGTTTGTAAACAACTTACAAAAGACAGAACATGACCTAACAATAAAAAGGTAGACAAAAAGATAAAAGTCATCATACTTCCGACGTTACTTGTTGCTCCCCGATCCATTCTCATCAAAACTCTCCCCGTCATCATCAGTCTCTGGTGCCTCATAGGGGACGAACCTGGAAAAATTGATAGCATGGAAAGTTGTTGAGGCCTTTCCACTAAACTCCTTATTGTTGTCAATGAAGGCACCTGCAACGGCTGTCTCAGCAGCCTCCCTCCTCCTCTCTATCTCAATGGAATGAACCTATGCTCTAGTAGCTCTCTCAAGAGCTACTCGTTGGTTAGTCTCTTCCATGTCAGCCTTCTTTCAAGTTGTCCGTAGCTCAGCCTCAGCTCCTGTGGCCCTCTCGCAGGACACTCGCAGCTCTGACTCTACTATTGCGCAGAAAGTCTCCCTATCAGCCTCCAGCTTCATGGCACTCTTGTGGGACGTCGAAAGCTGGCCTTAAGAGGCGTAACTCTCTCATAAGCTAGCCTCAACAATCTCTTGTGCCTGTCTCTCTTCTGCCAGAGCTCTTGATGTCTCACCAAACTTGATTGTCCTTGAAAAAATATAGAAAAAGGCAACAACTATCTATAGGCATCCAAAAGACAGAATATAAAAAGGAAGCAAGTGTAGAAATCAAGGTTGAATTGAAAGAAAATATACCATAGCAAATCCCTCAATCGCAGTATCTATAATGCCCTCTAGACCTTGAGAGCTGACCATTCTAATATCTACGGCTAACACAAAGTTCTAAAGTTGCTCCTTGGCCAGATTCATGTCCTATAACATGGACACCGAGTCACTACTAGAAGCAGGATAACTACATGGAGCTCCAGTCGCCGTAGAGAACCACACAAGAGTCTCAACTCCTAAAGTAGAACTAGGGATAGCCTTAGCACTCGAAGGGGTCGCATGCTAAAAAGGAGTGGGGGCACCACCTGATCCTATCTCCTGGGAAGCAACCTGGTCATTGGACTTCGACCGTGAAGAACAGGAGGCATCAGCCTTCGCCCTCTTGGAAGGAGGGGAAAACGCCACCCAAGAAGCATAAAGAACCTCCACCATTGTTCTATCAACAGTACTACCTGCAGAACTTCATGAGAAGGAGACTTTACAAGCATCATCGAATTTATAGAAGAGATCAAATACTTTTCCTCTTCTGCCTAGAGAAAGCCCTAGAGTGACCTGACGTAGTCATAAGGGCTTCAAAATTACTTGGTAGGATGATCCCTCACAGCTTGGAGCCTACTCTCTTGCTCCACAGATAATATCGAAGCTGCAAATGAACCAAACATGCAGTAAGTATGGAAGGGATATGACATTTAGGTATGAAAGTCAGGGGAAAACTCATACCTAGCTTGGTCTTTGAAAGGGTATCCCACCTCGAGGGCACTAAGTCACGGTCCTCCTTGGCAGCCCACTCACCTCCTACAGAGAAAAACCTGGACTTCCAACTATGATAGTTCGAGGGCAGTCCAGTGATCAACTTGCTCAACCTCGAAGCAAAGTGGTACCATCCCTGATGAGGAGTGAGATTATCCAAAATCACATACGAAGTCAAGAACTCCTAAAAAGAGGGAGGAACGACCTCGCCATGAACCAACCGCCATAGTAAGAAGGACGCCAAAATTACCCTCTAGCCATTCGGAGTCAACCTCCCCGAGATATGCACAAGTGACCCAGAATTTGACAGATGGGCCCAGGTATGGGAAACCTCAATTCCGCCTCCAAGACATCGTCATAGAAAACGATCTCTCATGAAGAATTATTGCAAGCGGGCTCGTCCTCCTCTGCTTGGCGGCATAGAACAACAGAAGTAATATGGAAGGAGGACACCATCCTAACAATGTCATTGTCGTAATCTATCAAACTAAAAATAAAGAGTACCTTCGAGCGATCACTACCAGCGGCTCCCTTGCCCCGCTGAGAAGCCTGTCTCACCATGTCTTTGTTAAAAAGGGCACTTGTCAAAATTAGAGCCAGTGTCAAGGAAATCCCAATATTAGGTAAATGCTAGAGCTACAGAAACTTCAAAGGGCAAACAGAGTTGCCTCACCTTCACTAGATCTCGCACTGATGCCTGCATCCCCGGCGCCACCTAGCTTGTGCTCGTCGTCACCTAGCGCACCGCCACCTAAGTTGTGCCCTCCATCGCCCAATGCATCACTGCCGCCACCTGGCCTGCGCTCACTGTCGCTAGCCTGTTGACGCCGACTAGCCTACTCCCGCCGTCACCCAGCGCCTCGCTGGCATCGCCTCCTTCCGCACTGGCACTGCCTCCTGCTCCCTCAGCGCCATTACCTCCTACCTTGCTATCTTCGTCGCCTGCTGCACCGCCTTGGAACTTGCCTCTCTTCTCCCTTGTTGTGGTTTCCCCCAAAATATCGTCCATAGAGCTCCGACCTCTTCCAACCTTTGATGGAAACTCCTAACTTTCAAGAGAAGGGCTTTTGAGTGAAAAAGGGGATGAAGTGGCTCAAGATATAAATATTGACCTCTAAAGCCCTAGCAGTTATTCCGTAAAGGGGAAAAAAGGGTTTTTATTGCCAAGGGATGGGGTTTCCTCGAGCCTAGTAGGAAACTCAGCAAATGGGAAGGTCGTCTACCAATGGTGAGTAAGGAAGTAAGCTCTGGGAAATGTGAAGAATGTCGTGTGAAGCAAGGTACCTGGTCCACCTCAACAAGGAATACACTCATGCCCTCAATCTCTTGTCACCACAAGGGATTGGGGCATGAGGAGCAAATGATGAGCTCAAATCTAGTTGGGTCTAGACTTGATTCGGGGGGTTAAGCCCAAATAGTTAAAATGACAGGTCTAACTGAACTCATAACCTCAGTGCAGTCCAAGATTCAAGAGGCCCATAAAGATCAACGCACGTGGGGAGTAATCATCGGAATAGTCATTGCTCGAAGATCATTCCAATCCTCAATTGTACCTATCCTTAATTGTAGCTATCCTCCCCAAAAGACCAGTAGCCTGACTTTCACGTCACCGCCTCAACTAGGGCTCNGCAGTCCAAGATTCAAGAGGCCCATAAAGATCAACGCACGTGGGGAGTAATCATCGGGATAGCCATTGCTCGAAGATCATTCCAATCCTCAATTGTACCTATCTTTAATTGTAGCTATCCTCCCCAAAAGACCAGTAGCCTGACTTTCACGTCACCGCCTCAACTAGGGCTCAGTGCTTATAAATTGTAAGCATTTTACACACGAGAGACACATAGTTGTGTCTCACACACACCAGACCTTGAACTTACTCTGTCTTTCTCTCTCACCTACTTCTTTATTCTCCTATTAATAAAGTTCTCCGATCCCCGTTGTCGCCTTCAGTGGTTGTGCATAACCTATTTTGTGCATTATCAATTTATAATAACTTTTTGAAGTTGGTGTCTTCACAATTAATAACTTTTTCAAGTTAGTGCCTTGACAATCAACGTCGCTCAAGACCTGGGGGCAGGTAGAGTTTGCTAATGGCGTACAGACTAAAAAGTTTTTGCGTTACCAGAACTGCTTTGACCAGATATTGTGGAGGAATGCTATCAAGGGCTAACAGGAAAAACCCACTCTAACAAATAACTACATCGACTGATTGCAGATTATGTGGGGCAAAACAGTGATTTATGTAACTGACAGTGGATTAACGTGATTAATGGGCTTGGAGTAATACGTGTTCAATTGTTTCATAACTTGTTATCAGTTAATCCCAACAGAAGCCATGCCTTTTTCCCGTTTTCACAACCAGAAGCAATAGAAAAACAAAGCTAATCAGTTTTACGAATTAAATCTGCAACAATCTCCTGGTGCATGGCACAGAAGTAGTAATAATTTCTGTGCGTCTTGAATTTTCACTTTGCAAATGAACAAACAGGGATCATGCATCCGAGGATATCAAATATGCCACCATCTGGATAGCTATTCACAAGTACTTATTCCGTGATTCAAGGGAAAAACGACTTAATTGCCTATGGGAAGAAAATTAAGCAACTGCAAAGTGCCATCTAAACAGTACCTAAATAGAATAATTTATGCATTCTAATATTTATAAACAGTTCATGCATATGGATATCATCAAACTTACATTTGTTAGAGACGGTCGCGTATTAAACATAATATATATGTAACCAAAGAGCTAGTTCAGGCTAGAGTTTACATTTTTCCTACAAACACAAATCCTCGGGGACTTCCAATACAGCCTACCATTTTGCTTGATACAACTGAAACTTCAAGAACAAGTAGTTATAAAGCTCAAAAAGATACAACAGCTTGTATAAAAAAAAACAGAAATAAGACATGAGATGGGTTAGGCCACAACAGTCTTTGGCTTGACTCCAATTTTTCTCCAAGAGACATTGGGCAGTATCTGCTTTGTGTCAACACGATCCTTGAACTGGATGGCAAAGTTGAGCAATGAATCCAGAAGAGAGTCCGAAAGAAGGTGAGGCTCGAGTCCAAGCTCAATGAGTTTCGTGTGCTTCGCATTGTAATAATGTTCCTCTGCCTCTACTCTTGGGTTGGGCACAGATATGGTTTTCACCTCAAGCCCAAGCTTCTCACTTGCCTTGGTAACAAGGGTGGCAAGTTCATTGACAGAAAACTGCTCAGTGAATTGATTGAAAACCCGAAACTCTCCAGGCTGTGCCGGGTTTGCAATGGCAAGCTCAACGCACTGAACCGTGTCTCTTATGTCCAGGTATCCCCTTGTCTGTATTTTCCAAACAGATTGCAATGGAATAAGACCAATAGAAGGGAAAAAAAAGGCAAGGACTAGAGTGGACAGCAAAAATAAGATCAAACAAGCACATTCATTAATAGGGGCATGTCTATTCTCAAACTCGATTACCACATTACTTACATTGAAAAATTTACCCCAGGGGGATAATGGATTTGTGGCCTGGTTAAATTTCGACAGAACCAAGTCAATATATGTACAAGAGATGTCTAGGTGAGAGGAAGGTAACAGGTGCCCTACTAGGGTATCTGAACATGGGGCACATGCTCTATTGCGAAATAAATCTAGGAAGTTTTTATTTGGAGTATTGCCAACATAAATGTCCCAAAAGGTGATAAAATTTTTATCCACTAAGCATTCTATTAAAATTCAGAGGTGTGGTCAGTCAAATGATGGCAAGGGACACAAAATAAGCAAGTTTGAGGTCATGTAGGATAACGATAACCTGAATCTAGGTTTATGACACCATTAACCTGGACCTCCCCAGTATTATGGTCATTTTCCAAGACTGAACTACATGTCATGGCCATATGTCAACAGAAATGAAGGCCCAGTTTTCCACATCAGAGACGCCAATTTTGGTAAATCAGCCAAAATTTTCACCAATAAGCAGGGATTCTGGATCCTTTCAGTATATCATACCACATCATAGAATAAAGGAGGATGTGCTGCTTTCCTCTTCCCCCAGAAAAACAATTCAGGATACATTTCAAGTAACACGATGAAGAGGGTGTTCTAATCACAGTGGTGCATCTTATCACAACTTTGGATCAATCATCTGCCTTTGTCATTCTAATTCTTAAATAGCAAATCAGTATACATTTCCTAGAGAAAAACTTGAAGGGATATTTTAGTAAAGGAAAAGCATTTTTGTTGAAATTGCATGCAAGTTGCTTTATTTACACCCTCAATTGACACCTGGAGAGGCATACAAAATAATTTTCTCACATAAAATCATTCTACTTTAGGAAATGCCTCTAAGTAACAAATGACTTCATTGGTGAAACACGTTAGTCAAGTATTTCAGTAAAGGAATCTTACCTGCCCCCCTTTACCATAGACGGTAAGTGGATGGCCAACTGAAGCTTGAACACAAAATCGATTCAAGGCAGTTCCAAATACTCCATCATAATCAAACCTGTTACAAAGCTCTTCATGCATAGCTGTCTCATCCGTCCTCAACCCATAGACCACTCCCTGGTTCAGATCAGTGGCTCTGATCCCCCAAGCCTTGCAAGTAAACGCAATATTATTTGAATCATGAACCTTACTCA
The DNA here is from genome assembly GCA_963454935.2 of Ilex paraguariensis. Classification (NCBI taxonomy): domain Eukaryota; kingdom Viridiplantae; phylum Streptophyta; class Magnoliopsida; order Aquifoliales; family Aquifoliaceae; genus Ilex; species Ilex paraguariensis. The sequence continues at coordinate 1,468,884 of CAUOFW020003169.1, read as the reverse complement.
AATGGTAAAAGGAACTTGCTTGCTTGGGATACGGCAAGGTATCTGTTCTTCCATTATGAGTAATTGTTATGTAACCCTCCTCGATGTCTATGTTTGGGGTCCCATATTCTCCCATGGTCCCAAGTTTCACTAGATGACACTCATCCCTGAACTCCTTTATGGCAAAGAGAACATTAAGTGTTCCAATCACGTTGTTGTGTTGGGTGAACACAGCTCTTGACCTGTCAATCATGGAGTAAGGGGCAGACCTCTGCTCTCCAAAATGAACGACAGCATCAGGTTCGAACGATTTGAAAGTCTCTGCTAAGAACTCAAAGTCACATATATCACCGATGTACAGCTGGAGGGTTTTCCCCGTGATAGATTTCCAACACCGTATGCGATTATGGATGGATGAGATGGGTGTGAGCGAGTCAAGTCCGAGTTGGTGGTCAAAAAGACGACGAACAAGGCTATCAACAATGGCAACTTCATAATTCTTGTTGGATAGGTGGAGGGCGGTAGCCCAACCACAGTAGCCATCACCACCGATAATCATGACTCGTTTTGCTTTGGATGCTTCACTAGAGATTTTGCGAGGGCCAGATCCAGGCTGCGACTTGGCTTCTTGGCTCATAGAAACAGCCGTCGCATAAATGGTACCAAATCTATATGACCTCTTTCCTCCCGAAACAAATTTTTTCAATGGAAAGCTGGAAGTTCCTGATCTAAAAGATCCACGAAAGACAGTTGAGCTTCGGTTCAACGACATTGCATAAGGTTTGCTGCTGGAGGAGATATTCAAAGAACAAGAGGCAGGAAGCAACTGTGCCATATTAAACACTTGTTCACCCACCAATTATATCAATACCTACAAAAGGAGTATCAAAATAATCAGAGGTTAACATTCAAGGTCTCATGTTAATTCTGTGAATAAGTACAGAATAATAGAATAATGTAGAAACAGTGGTTTAATTCTTTTAAGTAGCAAGTATAACCACAGAAAGGAAATTGAAAATCTCATGTTCTGCTAAAGCAGACAATCAATACATGTTTCTTCAGATCAGAAAGAATTTCACAAAACTACCCAAATCATACAAGAGAAAAGGTAACATCATTTTTATTAGAGTTCTTACTTTATATTATTAATAGTGTAGGGTAATAATGTAATTACTCATAATATCAATTTATTATAAATAAGAGAGTGTAGACAACATAACCTACACAACATATTATTCTCTTTCTCTTCTTCTCCTTTCCTCTTGCTCTTCTTCTTTCTAACAAAGCCTAATACCACACCTATTTTAAATTGGTATCCGAGCAAATTAATTAGAGTTTACATCTATCCCTATTTCTCTTTTTTTTCCCCCCCTTGTTTTTGGTGTCTTTCTCTTTACAAAAACCAAGAACAGAGGCTCCCAAACAGTGTTGTGGTTGTGTTGATGTGAACATGAAGCTCTGAATGAGTGATATCAGAGCTTCGTAATGGTGGTTGATGACGGTGGAGTGCACAACATAGACAGCTGGTTATTATGTTGTAGATTTTTTATTGTTGTTTTATTTTGGTTTGCGAAATCAAATTTGGGTTGTCATTGTCGTCACAGTCGCCGGAATCAGGCGAAGGTGTTGTCCATTGCTTGTGGACCTTGTTGTCCTTTTTTTCTCATGACAGGGCCTTTATCAGTTCTTCTACTCTTTCTCAGTATTGGATGTTGCTGGCTGTAGATGTTGTGTGTGGATCACCGGTGTGATGATTGTTTGACAATAGGGGTATTAATGTGCCCTCTCCTATGAAGATGCATTGTGAGAATTACGCNTTCTACTCTTTCTCAGTATTGGATGTTGCTGGCTGTAGATGTTGTGTGTGGATCACCAGTGTGATGATTGTTTGACAATAGGGGTATTAATGTGCCCTCTCCTATGAAGATGCATTGTGAGAATTACGTGGCTATTTTCATTGCCAATAATCCGGTGTTTCATGAGAAGACTAAGCATATCGAAGTAAATTGTCATTTTATTCAAGATCTCTTAATGCAAAAAGAGATTATCACACGATACACCAAGTCTAGTTCATGTGATTAACTGGGTGACATTTTTACCAAATTATTGCCTTAGTTTGTCTTCACTAATCTTTATTTCAAGCTAGAAATATTTGATATTTATACTTCAACTTGAGGGACAGTGTTAGTTCTTATTTTGTATTATTAGTAAGGTAAGATAATAATGTAACTACTCATAACATCATTTTATTATAAATAAGAGTGTAGGGCAACATAACCTACACAATAGATTATTCTCTTTTTCTTATCCTTTCATCTTACTCTTCTTCTTCTTTCTAACAAACTTTAATATCGTTTCTATTTTAACTATTTTCAATTAAATCCTTCTAGAAAACAACATCAACCAACAAGTCAATATAATGGAAGAACGACAACTGCATGCGGAGTCACGGATCACATATCTCATCAAGCCCATGAAATTCTCATATGAAGGTAACACCCTTGCAATGGTATGTGACATGAATTTTTGGGTTTTTGGAAAGAGCTCGATTCTCTCCTCCCTTCTCATTCCTTTATCTTATTTTCTTCAAATCATATTTATTGTTATTTATCTTGTTCTAATTCTTCTCATCTCTAATTCTTTATTTTCTCAAAGAATCCTCGACAACTTGCCACATTTCATGCTTCTGTCCCTGCGTTCAATTCTTGTCAAATGTATCTTAAATCATTCTATATGGATGAGTAAAAGTTGCAATCTGTTATTCGATTTTACTTATATATTAATTTTCAGTACTTGGTAATTATGGGTATTTCAAGTTATATCAATTTGGTATCAAAGCGGAAAATCCTCAAAGAGAAGAAGATAATTCGATGTNTTATTCGATTTTACTTATATATTAATTTTCAGTACTTGGTAATTATGGGTATTTCAACTTATATCAATTTGGTATCAAAGCGGAAAATCCTCAAAGAGAAGAAGATAATTCGATGTGTATCTCTCTCTTGAACAAACAAAGGATGAGTTTCCTCCAACAAGAGGGGGTTGAAGCGATGTTAATTTTCTAGCTTTTTATACCGAGCATGGCTCTCTATTTCTATGTTCTACTCTTTCTTTTCTCTGCTCTTCCTATCTTCTTTATTCTTCTCCAACTTGCTCTTATCCTTCTAACCTCTAATTTTCCTCATTTCTTCCTTCTCTTTATGTCCCTCAATTTCATGCCAAATGTTGTGCAAGAAGTATTTATGAATGAGTAAAAGTTGCAACATGCTATTTGTTTCCACTTATTTATGAATTTTGCTACTTGAAAATTTTGGGAATTTCAAGTTACATCCATTTAGTATTCAAACCAGGAAATCCTTGAAGACAACAAGATGATTCGATGCTCATCTCTCTTGAAAAAATCAAGGAAGAGTTTTCTCCAATAAAGGGGGTTTGATGCGACGAGAATCTTCTAGATTTTTCGACAGAGCTTCTCTCTTTCTCGTCTTCNCTCATCTCTCTTGAAAAAATCAAGGAAGAGTTTTCTCCAATAAAGGGGGTTTGATGCAACGAGAATCTTCTAGATTTTTCGACAGAGCTTCTCTCTTTCTCGTCTTCTCCTTTTCTCTCCCCTTCTTCCCTTCATCTCTATTCTTCTTCAACTCATTCTTATTCTTCAAACCTCTAATTATTTGTTCTCTACTAGGGTCTATATGTTTCCCCCTTTATTGCTTATTTCTCTGCCCCTCAATGTTTTTGCCAAATGTATCCCAAATTTATATATATACATATGAATGAGTAAAAGCAGTAGTTTGTGACTCAATTTTACTTATTTATGAATTTTCAATACTTCGCAAGTTTGCCAATTTCAGGTTACATCACAATGCTTGCTATGAATTCACCACCCAAGTATCATATTTCAAGCAAAAATATTAGCACTACCAGTGCTTTATTTATTTATTTTTTTTTAGGAGAAATACTTCAACCCTTAACTTCAAGAAGGCAAAGGCTTCACAAGATAAAGAATACCATTAGACCAAGGGCCCATTGGTGAATCACTCATAGTCGCATTAGTGTTTGGTTAGCCACAAGATCAAAGTTCCAAGACAGTGAGGTTGTCCATGTAAACAACACCAAGAGAAAAACTTCATGGAGCCTAATGCATTGCTTGTGCCGAAATCCATCATTATGGCTTTTTGTGCAACTCACATGTGGTTCCTCCAAAGTCAGGTATTTCAATGCGGATTAGAGGAATTCTCATACCAAATCACCAAAGCATAGCATTTCTTATAAAAAGTCTTAAGATGGTAAGGATATTCATATACAACAATTAAAAGAAAGCATCCATATCAAGATGGTATTTGTGTTACTAATTTAACTTATGGCTTTCAGAATCTAATAATCCCGAGTCAGAGTCTTTAAGCTTAAATTGAACATTACCTTGTGAACCTTTCTATTGTATAGACTAAGACACCCACCTACTAATATATCAATCTGGCCAATAAGTTTGGGACAAAGCTACAGTCACACAAGCTGCATTGCTCAACTACGAAATAAATCCAATAGAACATGATTTGTGAAATACCAAGTTCATCTCTGACAACAAGAAGGCCTGTGCTTTCTCTCAAAAATTTTATCACAAAAACTTGTACTTCGTTAAATAAAGCCAAGAGAAAAAAAACTACGCAATAAAAGTGCTGAGCAACAGTTGACTTCAAAAGATTACCTAGGGAGGATGATGGAATCAGAAAGGAACTTCAAAATAGTTTCTTCAGAATCACCTCATATTAAGACTTTTCCTCAAGGATTTACCACTGCATTCATTTGCAGCCCAATCAACCAAGTACTCCCAGGGTCTACTTTGCATTTGAATATCAATCTTTCTATGCATATAATTCCCAAATTCTAATTATGAACACTGAAAAAACTAGTGGTTATGGATCTCAGCATCAGATCTACAGAGATAACAATCACTTCCCATTGAATACTATAGGCCAAAATTCTGTCTTTATACTCAATTTGTTCTTGATAGCAAGCCACATTTCAATCCCAAAGAAAAAATGAGCCATATTCGGAGTGTTGAACAACACAAACCAGACAATTTGAAAAATGGCTTTGATGAACATGGAATTCACACCTTCCCAAGGGGGATTAGAGAGTGTCAAGTTCTACATGAATTTCAACTTCAATTTACCAGTGTTGTTGCAAGGCAAAATAAAAATTAGTCTTTGGTAACATGGATTAAACACATTCCTTACATTCAACCAAAATCGAAAGTGTCTAGTCCCACATGGATAGAACTAACACACACACAGAGACACACAGACGCACACATACACACACACAGACACACAAACTCACACGTACACACACAAACGCACACATACACAGATCTCTGTGTATATATATACACATAGATCTATGTGTATATATTCAGTACATAGATTAGATATTACCTTAGAGAGAGATGGCTTCGGAGAGAGAGGAGGAGCAGAGATGGCTTCAGAGGGAGGGAGGGAGGGAGGGAGGGAGGGAGAGAGGGG
>CAUOFW020003169.1:1441599-1462740 GCA_963454935.2 Ilex paraguariensis | reverse complement strand
GAGGGAGGGAGGGAGAGAGAGAGGGGGGGGGAGCTTCGCAGATGGAGAGACTCCGTAGGGAGAGACCTTCGCAGCTGGTCAGGGTGCTTCGGTGTCGTGAGACTGAGAGACAGTAGAAAAGCCGAGAGAGAAAGAAGATGGAGTGGTCTCCAGCGTCGTTTGATCGGTGTTTTTGTTTCGTATTTCGTATTTTGTGTTTTTGTTTTCATTTTTTAGATAAAATAAAAATAAAAACGTGCTTGATTTGTGTTTCGTTTTTTTAAGGCCAATCAATTTTAAATTTATTTATTTTTGAAAATGTAATTTAGAATGATACTTTCATGATATAAACTATCATTTAAAATAATGATTTGAAGCTGGGAATTTTTTTTTTGAATCTGATTAAAGTCACTCATCAAATCGTCATTAAATCGTCAGTGAAAATGACGTTTAAAAATAACTATTTTTGTTAAACGCTAACTAACATCGTTTGTTAGGTTATAGATAAAAATGTTATTTGAAATGACAATTTTATTATAAACTAATCTTTTTTTTGGGGTGATATTTGTGACTTCATCATGTTTTAAATATTTAATTTGTTATAAGTTTTTTTGTGATAAGTATTCATCATGTTGATATTTAATTTTAAAAATTTTTTGTTTTAATTAAAAAATAAATTATTAACCAAGTTTTGTACAAAAATTTTCAAACCATGAAAATAACAAAAAATATAAGTTATGAAGTTAATTTATTGCATTACAATATGAAAAATGCATAAAATATAGTATGTATAAAAGAATTTTGTGACTGACTTTGAAATATTCGATAGGTTTAAAAATTATCTATTCCAAAACAATGTTATAAGTTCATCTAATAATGAGATTTGACACATAAAAGTGTACCATGCACATACATTAAACAAAATAAAGTTATTATATGAGACTGTAAAAAATACAGTCTGTTAATAATGTGGATAATGTTCAAAATAATATAAAGGGTTACCTAGAACACAAAAATNGCACATACATTAAACAAAATAAAGTTATTATATGAGACTGTAAAAAATACAGTCTGTCAATAATGTGGATAATGTTCAAAATAATATAAAGGGTTACCTAGAACACAAAAATTTGATGGAATAAAAGTGTTGGACGCATCATCACTAATCGGAATAATAAAAAATTTTATGATCGAAAACAAATAATGGATCCTCTAAAATTTTAATCTTGATATAGTTAGGATCGAAATGCTCATTTTTTGTATACTTGATTGCATGTAAACGATCAAGTTGACGTTGCATTTGATCATTTTCACATTCAAGCCTTGCTATGATCTCTTCATGGTTGTTTGAGTTTTGTGGATTATATATGTGAGTCGAACGTGCCTTTAATATCATTAATCTTTGCTAACAACAATATACTTCAAGTTCACAATGTTTATCATATAACTGTTGCTATCTTAGTGTGAGTCCAATATGAACACCTGAAGGCAGATAGTCGATTGCAGGACTAACAATTATGTTCCAACTTGACTAAATGGGTGTTAAGGATCAATGGGCTCATTGCGGAACTCACGATTTTGTCCATAACACGTTACATCACTAGAATTTGTGTAGGATTCAATAAAATAAGCTATATTCGATAATGTTGCTTGGTCAGTTGAGCGTTGACATTCGTTGAGTGAAGATGAACTATGTTGTTCATTGGGTGATAAAGAACCTTGGCTAGTTTGCAAGGGGTGGAGCTACTTGAGGACCAAGGGGCACAGGCTGACTCTTAATTTATTTATTTTTCTAAAAATATTACTTATATATATTTAAATGTGTCCACTCTATCATTTTTATTTTATAAATTGGTAGGTCCCCATATCTAAATAATTATGAATTTTTGGAGACACTTTGAACACTTTAAATATATACACATATAAGTTTTTGATATGCCCAACTCATTTTTTTTAAGATATAGAGATTTCGATTCAAAAAAATAAAAAAAAACTATAAAGATTATGGCAACTAGATTGCTTAATTAAATGAATTATCAATGACTAATAGTTTGATCGTATATATGGAGAAATACTATAGTATCTTTTATGTAGTTAGTCTCATTTATTGTAAAGGGGTATAATTAGTCTCTTGTTTTTGTTTTTTTAAATTTACATACGCTATATTTATCAATGTTTGACCCTTTTGTATTTTATGAATTTTTAAGTATCGAATACAATATAGTACATTTGAATATATTATTTTATTTTTATTGATTAGGAGAAAAAAATTAAATTTTTTAAGTAAAGTGCCCATCTTAAACAGAAATTCTGGCTCTACTCTTGCTCGTTTGACTGGATTGTCTATTTGATGTGTGCGTAGACATTTTATTGAATATGATGCACATAGTTATGACAAAAGTTGGTTTATATAGCTCCGAAATGAAATTATATATAAATTTGACATGACATCACATTACGTATCACTGACATGACTTGACACTGATAAAACAATGTTATGACTTAGCATTAATAAAGTAATGACATAATAATAATGACACTGACAAAGGACTAACATGACCTGACAATACAATATTTTGCTCAAGTGGTATCAACTTTCGTCTATATGTAGTTTCCATCATGTCTTTTGCTAGTTGGAGCATATAGTAGCGACACCTACGCACTAACATTTTATTATTCTCTCTTTGAACATGTTTTACTGCTGATTCATAGTCCTATTTATTCATTCGTTGCATTGTTAGTGATCATCTATGTGGCATTGGTTTACCAAGTTCTCTTAGTTGTGTTCATAATGTGTCTGATTTATTAGCACAAAACGTTCATTTTCGTCGTATTCTTGCATATTACTCTTTTGGATCAGAAAATATCTCACTCTTGTAATCATCGTTTCACTCTTGTAACAATCAAATCTGTTCACGTCTGCGATTGTTATATACTGTAGAGAAATTTGATGTAAACATAATTTTCAATGTTTGTCATATTAACTAGGAATAAAGCTGTTTAAATAGTAGTCTCCAAACCCTGATCGTAAAATATCAGGGGTTGCTCATTTTAGCACATGGGTTATAGAAAAGTTTTTTGAAGTGTTGGCCAATAGATTGTTTGACAAGGTCATATAAGGATTGTATAGTCATGTGAGGCCATTAGTGTGTAGTCTGGCATCATACTCGTCTAAGTTCTTTTCACTCTTCAGCCTTAACAAATGCATGTGGTCACTGCACGACTGTGAAGCCTATGTCCTGTATGCATTTGTGTCCATGAAGACTTAGGGTTTCAACACTTTGGCACATGATTTGCTAAAATGATCACCAGTCTACACTCATACTCATCTAGGTGCTTTCACCATTAAGTAGACATGAGTAGTAACTTTCCCTCTTTAGCCTTTTCAAATGTGTGTTGTCACTTCAGCACATAGTTTACTAAAATGTTCACCAGTCTACACTCACACAATATTGGCATATGTGTATTCATTACAGAATAATATTGATTTTATATGTGAAAATATGATTAAAAATTATAATTGAAATTCATAAAATAATTATATGCAATCACTTACAAAAGTAAAACTATGTACAGTTCTATAAAAAAATACATCAAAACTAAGTGCCACATAGAGGTGGTCGCCTACATTGCTTCAGCTATCGCCAAAGCTAATGCTTAGTCTCCTATGGTCTATCGTGTGTCACCTTTAACACATCGACATCATTGCCATGAGGTGCATGATGTCCTCGAGGCCGTCCCCGACCCTGTCGTTCGCCTCGAACTCTCGGTCTGACTCTCGCATGACCTTTCAAATGTAGCATCCTGTGTCAACGTTGCCCCATCTAACATAGGATCTGCTAAAGGATGCTCGATCGTCTGGGTTGTTCGTGCTGATGTCACAATTTCTGACAGTATAGGTGGCGATGCAGAATGCAATGATGTCGGTGTAGCTAGAGGAGTGCAAAACAAAATATCTACAGTTGTAGGAAAAGGTGTCACTACAACGATAGGAGTCAGTATTGCTGAGATGACTGGTGACGGTGCGATGTCTGCTATACGTGGTGGTGTTAATGATAATAATATGGAAGGACAAGCTACAAAAACAAGTGCTGATGGAGGTGTCGACGTCGGTAANGTCTGGCATCATACTCGTCTAAGTTCTTTTCACTCTTCAGCCTTAACAAATGCATGTAGTCACTGCACGACTGTGAAGCCTATGTCCTGTATGCATTTGTGTCCATGAAGACTTAGGGTTTCAACACTTTGGCACATGATTTGCTAAAATGATCACCAGTCTACACTCATACTCATCTAGGTGCTTTCACCATTAAGTAGACATGAGTAGTAACTTTCCCTCTTTAGCCTTTTCAAATGTGTGTTGTCACTTCAGCACATAGTTTACTAAAATGTTCACCAGTCTACACTCACACAATATTGGCATATGTGTATTCATTACAGAATAATATTGATTTTATATGTGAAAATATGATTAAAAATTATAATTGAAATTCATAAAATAATTATATGCAATCACTTACAAAAGTAAAACTATGTACAGTTCTATAAAAAAATACATCAAAACTAAGTGCCACATAGAGGTGGTCGCCTACATTGCTTCAGCTATCGCCAAAGCTAATGCTTAGTCTCCTATGGTCTATCGTGTGTCACCTTTAACACATCGACATCATTGCCATGAGGTGCATGATGTCCTCGAGGCCGTCCCCGACCCTGTCGTTCGCCTCGAACTCTCGGTCCGACTCTCGCATGACCTTTCAAATGTAGCATCCTGTGTCAATGTTGCCCCATCTAACATAGGATCTGCTAAAGGATGCTCGATCGTCTGGGTTGTTCGTGCTGATGTCACAATTGCTGACAGTATAGGTGGCGATGCAGAATGCAATGATGTCGGTGTAGCTAGAGGAGTGCAAAACAAAATATCTACAGTTGTAGGAAAAGGTGTCACTACAACGATAGGAGTCAGTATTGCTGAGATGACTGGTGACGGTGCGATGTCTGCTATACGTGGTGGTGTTAATGATAATAATATGGAAGGACAAGCTACAAAAACAAGTGCTGATGGAGGTGTCGACGTCGGTAACTGTGCTAGTGTGGATGTCGGCACTAGTGTCAGTGTCGGTGTCGGTGTCGGTGTTTGTGTTGGTGTTGGTGTCAATGTTGGTGATAATGTCAATGTTGGTGCCTATGTTGGTGACAGAGGTGGTGGTCGTATAGATAATGGAAGTAAAACTATGGATGATGGTGGTGAAGAAGTAGTAGTAGTACAAACACCAGAAGGTGGTAGCTCAGAAGGTGTAGAAGCAACGTTAGCTGTTGTGATTGGACAGTCGACAAGTCGTGATATGCTAAACAAGAGAAGTTCATATCTGTGATATGCCCAATAGTCTCCATACAAACTGTCAAATCTGGGCTACCCTCATATGTAATACATGAAGTGTGATATATCCTTGTGAGAGTCTCTTCCTACAAAAAATTACAAAAAATATTTATTGTAGTAAACATTACCACACTTTATGACCATTACACAATATAATAGTAAATCATTTAAGAACATCTTATTAGAAGTTCTATGACGCTCCGTACAGGCTGAAAACCAACAATGGGCCTAGTAATTGGTAGATCGACAAGTCAACAAGTGATGCCTCGATACCATACAATGTATACATCAGTGCGATCCATCGGTGCAATAACGACGTCTTCTATGACAATAATATTTGACGATGGGCCCATGTGTCTATGCACACATGATGAAAATTCCTCCAATCCCGACTTGATCTCCCGTGACGGTTGATAGCATGTAGGGCCCTATTAGAATCACAAGCCTTTGGTATGCGTTGCACGAAATCAATGGGGACACTCTATGATACAACTTAGAAAATGCCACTCAACGATAGCGTGTGCGCCAAATATCTTGCCCAACAAGGCCATAAACTGGTAGTCGACTCATTATCTCAATAGTATACGAATTCCACATCATCTGCAACACAAACGCGGACACAATTTAATAAATTTATAAGTATTTTTTAAAAAATTGGACAAAATTTTCCCTATAAATTGGAACTTTCCAAAACTTTCAACTTTTATATAACACTCCTAATTCAATGCCTACTCACAACAAATAATCATTCCACCACATCGACAAAGTTTAAAACCATTCTTTGATATACACAAGCATCCCAACAAACATCAACAATGCATACTCATAACAAACGATCATCCCAACATACATAGTATTTAACACAACATCCAAGTAAGTAGCAATGGCATAAAACATGGGTTATGTTTTTATATTTAAGATGATATATCTGATTGTCTCTCATCTGGTTAAGCTGGTCTCGATAATGACGCAATACATAGGTTAGAGTGTACTGCTTCGAAAATGTGACATCCCATCTGTAAAGTTGAACAAAATATAAAACAACGATAGCAATAATAATAGATAGAATGTCCATTTAATGTTTGATTGTAATAACTCACCTACAACCAAAGTGACCATCATGTACTACATCACTGACATCTACATCGGCTCCAGCTTCGACATCTCCTATTGTATCAACACCATCATGTGTAGGCGGAACATCCTTATGGCCATGTAATGCAGCTGCACCATAGGCTGTCTACTCTCATGGGAGCACACACTATGGAACAATGTGTGACAAATATTCACATGCCCACAACTACATACATAATATAATGTTTGTAAATTCAATAACAAGAAAATATGTAAGCATATACTAAAATGCAAGCAATAAGCTGAATTAGAATAAGTGGATCACTAATGTCATTCGCATCTCGCTTGGTAGTAAGACACATTTCTCGATAAAACCATGATAGGGTTGCATTGCCTCAAGTATAAGTCCTAGTAGCATCAAGGTCCGCAAGTAATGGTAAGAACATCAGCTTAACCTTACTTGACGACTTATCCCCGAACAAAAACTCGCCAATCAACAATAACATGTATGCTCAGGCGTAATATGCAACGAACTGATTGGTCACATTAGGTAGGATTGCATGCCCCAAATGCTCGGACAGTGCACTAAGCCTTATTGTGGACTTATCTATGACTCCCTCTTCTGGTGTGAACCCGAGCAACTTAGTGCTCATGAGACTCCACTGCTGTACATCACAAATGGTATCCATGCCATATATAAGACTCCCATCAACTAGAAGGCTGAGTAATACAATTGTGTTTTGAAGTGTGATCATGGCCTCACCAACTGATAGATGAAATGTGTGTGTCTCAATGTGCCATTGCTCAACAAGTGTAGTGATAAGATGTCAATCTAGCTGGATATACCTAAGTCGATAGGCCCCAGAAAATCCAACTGTGCGTAGATGCTAAATAACCTGGGGGTTAGTGATGGTAACTCGATGAAGTAGGGCATCAGATCGTCTACAATGTAATTGTTGGAAATCAACACCCTCCCAAATAGTAGTCGTGTGATGCTCATACTGTAATGATAGTATGGATGGGTCATCAGGATCTAGATGTACTAACGCTCGCGGATCACAATCCATTTTCACAACCTACATTAACAAAAAAAATAACAACATAAAATCATTAATACATAAATAACAAAACACCATTAATACATCAATTATGAAACAAGTTTTAATAATAATATTTAACAGATGAATCAATAATCCTTCTGAAATAATTAATAGTACAACCTATACACAACAAAATACATCGTTAATACATAAATAACAACACAAAGTACAAAGTTTCAAAATAACTTTATACATTTCATAAAACAATAAGTGAAAGTTAAACATAAACATAGACACAACATATTTAGAGTGGATGACCCATTGCCAAAATTGATTGGTTTTTTGCTGGACATGTTCGGTGATTATGTCATGAGCTACTTTTATTACACGCTTAAGACCAATATCGTACCCTGCATCCTTAGGTTTATTAATAATATTATTAGCCCAATAAACTACCTAGAGAGAGATGGAGATAAGGGGAGAGAGAGAGACTTTAACTACCCAAAGAGAGAGATAAGGTGAGACAGAGACTTTAACTACCTGGAGAGAGACCGAGAGATAAGGGGAGAGAGAGACTTTAACAACCTAGAGAGAGATAAAGATATAGATAGAGAGATAAGGGGAGAGAGAGACTTAAACTACCCAGAGAGAGAGAGAGATACAAAGAGAGAGACGAAGATGAGAGATAATGGGAGAGATAGACTTGAACTACCCAGAGAGAGATAGAGATACAAAGGGAGTGAGAGATAAGGGGGACAGAGAAACTTGAACTACCTACAGAGAGAGACATGATATAGAGAGAGAGAGACTAGAGATCAGGGGAGAGAGACTTGAGCTACCCAAANGAGATACAAAGGGAGTGAGAGATAAGGGGGACAGAGAAACTTGAACTACCTACAGAGCGAGACATGATAGAGAGAGAGAGACTAGAGATCAGGGGAGAGAGACTTGAACTACCCAACNCTACAGAGAGAGACATGATATAGAGAGAGAGAGACTAGAGATCAGGGGAGAGAGACTTGAGCTACCCAAAGAGAGATACAGAGAGAGACATAGAGATAAGGGGAGATAGACGTGAATAATGTGGCAAGTGATTTAATTTGGATAACAATTCTAGACACGACTTACAAGCACACAATCGATATAGAGTAAGCGAGTTTACAGTTAATTTAGTGAATTCAAGCAGTAAATAAGTAGTCTTGTTAAACTCCTTTAACAAATGGATTGAGATGAATCTGGCTACACATAACATGAACTTTATTAAACATGATGTATGCACCACATGGACCAAATTATATGTGACTGTTAAAGGGTTGATATGATAGAGTTAAATAAATTTTAATATGATACAACTTCTACTCGAATAATACAAACCATTATCAGTCCTAATTTTTGTTGAAATTGGCAGCTAGTTACTTGTTCCACCATTATATTCCTCCAAATCCTCACCTCTAGCTTATAAAAAGTAGCATGCTAGTTATATAAGATGGGTCTAATTATGGTATCGAAAAATTATTTTTTAATATCATATTTGATTATTTCCATCATTCAAAATAAGACATGTATAATTTTTTTTATTTTTTTATTTTTATGATATGTATGTGCTTCTAAGTCTGTTCCCAATAAAGCCTTGTAATTCTTTTTCCAAGTAGGCCACAAACCTTCCAAACTTTCCTTCTTCAACTGGAATTGTGCTTTTCCCCACTAATCCTATGTATATTCCCCACTAATCTCCTGTGTGCAATTTTTTCGATTAGCCTTGACCACTAAAAGAATTGATTTTGCTAAACCCACAAAAATTTCAGATCAACATTACAATCTCTAACCATCTCTAATTGAAGATCTCTAATTGCCCTAATTCCCAGATATGCACATTTCTAATTGAATATAACGCTATGGTCAGAACTAGAGAGAAAGACATAGGATATTAATGAAAAATAGACTAAGAGAGAGAGAGCAAAATACCTTTAGTGGGTCGCCAGAGTTATGGTCAGAACTTGTCGGAGAAGAGGAATAGAGATAGAGAGAGAGACACACACAGATTTGAGGAGTGTAGCTGGTGAGATTTGCTCTCTCCTTTGGTGATCTGATTATGCATGCACCGAAGTTATCTTTGTCAGAGTAGTGGTCTTCGTTAGAGTTAGTCGCCTGCTCCAAAATGGTTTTTGTCAGAGGAGTGATCTTTATCGAAAGAGTGTTCTGTNTCCAAGTAGGCCACAAACCTTCCAAACTTTCCTTCTTCAACTGGAATTGTGCTTTTCCCCACTAATCCTATGTATATTCCCCACTAATCTCCTGTGTGCAATTTTTTCGATTAGCCTTGACCACTAAAAGAATTGATTTTGCTAAACCCACAAAAATTTCAGATCAACATTACAATCTCTAACCATCTCTAATTGAAGATCTCTAATTGCCCTAATTCCCAGATATGCACATTTCTAATTGAATATAACGCTATGGTCAGAACTAGAGAGAAAGACATAGGATATTAATGAAAAATAGACTAAGAGAGAGAGAGCAAAATACCTTTAGTGGGTCGCCAGAGTTATGGTCAGAACTTGTCGGAGAAGAGGAATAGAGATAGAGAGAGAGACACACACAGATTTGAGGAGTGTAGCTGGTGAGATTTGCTCTCTCCTTTGGTGATCTGATTATGCATGCACCGAAGTTATCTTTGTCGGAGTAGTGGTCTTCGTCAGAGTTAGTCGCCTGCTCCAAAATGGTTTTTGTCAGAGGAGTGATCTTTATCAAAAGAGTGTTCTGGGCCTTCAGAGTGTAGAGGGTAGTTGAGAAAGGGCTTATGTAATTTGAGATTTTTTAATTTAGAAGACTTAGGGATTTTGTGATTTGGGAAAGTGGTTTATGATTTTATTCGCCTAAATGCGTATTCAAGTTTGTGAAGACATTATGCCCTAGCTTCGTTAGTAAATCGTTTAAAATTATAATCAATAATAAATTGTCATTTTAAATAATGATTTGAAAGACATCATTTACTATGACGTTTTTAAAATTTTTCCAAGTTTCAAATCGTTATTTTAAATGACGTTTTAGACCATGAAGATGTCATTCTAAATGACGTTTTTAAAAAGAGATTGAGTTTGAGAAATAAGTTTAAAACTAACTAGGTTTGAGATATAAGTTCTGGTGGGGCATAGGAATGGTAAAAACTCCTAAAAATGGACAATTTTGCTGCAAATGAAGTTTGAAGGTTGAACTTCATTAAAGTACCACTAGGGTGCCTAAGTTTCCCTTTTTTGTTGTTTTTCAAAACAAAAGTTTTTTTTTTTTTCAAAATTTGGCTCAATTTTCACTTTTTCAAAACAAATTGACTGAAAAAAAAAACATAGGTATGACAGCTGATCTAGTGGGTAAGATTTCGGATTTCCTCGTTCAATGCTTGAGTTTGAGTTTTCATAACTACAATAGCTCGTTGGGGTTAAACCTACTCTTTAGTGGCCAGAACACGCTGTGAGACCTTAGCTACGGTCCCGACCTAGGTGCAATGGGGTCCTATGTAGAGTGACCTATCTACATATTCATTTACTATACCAAAAAAAAAAATGGTTAATAAAAAAAAATTAAAAATAAAACACTAACCAAACGCATCCAATCTTCGAGGGTTGTTTTCCTAATTGGTGTTTGTATGCTGTTCCTTGTGGGTGGAGTATCAGGATAGACTGGAGGGAATATTCTGCTTATATCTAATATTTTTGTACATAAAGTTACGCTTTTGTCCCCCACTCCTCTTCAAAATATACAAACACTACATTGACTTTTTGTAACATGACAATATTGGTTGCATAGAAACGTAAAATTTTTAAATTTTGCTATGTTGAGCATTTCTTCTTAACATACCCAGCAAAACTTTTTTTCTTTGCTAAAATTATGTACTTACTAGGAATTTTAGCGAGCTAACCTTCTACTAAAACTTATAGACCTCTTGAATTTTGGTTGTAAAATTTAAATATAATATTTTAAATTTGAGAGGTTTAAATATTATACACGTATAAATCTCAAGAGGTTTGTGTGTAATTTTCTAACGGATATACTAACGGACATTGACGACAAGTCTAGAGGGTTAAGTGTTATACACGTATAAACCTTAAGAGGTTTGTGTGTAATATTTCAAATGTTAAGAGATCTGAATGATTAAGTTACAAACTTCAAGATGTCTGAGTATAATTCTCCTTAATATTTTTTTTATTGGTGTTTTATAAAAGTGCGGGATAGAATTATTTTTTTGTAATTTTTTGAGGCTCGTGGCTAGTTGTTGAATGGAGTTAATACCAAGCTTAAATCTCAAGTTTACTTATGTGAGGACACAGGTTTTCACTCTTGATCAATGGTAGCATAGTCTTCCACCCAGGCCTTACATGTGTATATGAGCTCACCTAAGCTTCAATTGTTAAGATTTGCATCACATAGTTAACCAACATATTTTGACAGGATTAATTTATAGAAAGTTTTTTAAAATAAGCTTAGTGGAAAATGGAAATTTATGCGTAGTGGCAATGATAATTTTCTATCTGCTTAAATTTTCAATATTAAACAATGAAACATATTTAGAAATACAATTTTACTAATGACAAAATGTATATCCGATTATTTAGTTAACCTAGGTTCAACTTAAAAAAAAAATCACTTTTTTGAATTGTACATACCAGTTGCCTGTGGTAATTTTAACGATAAAACAATCATAGCATTAGGCCATCTTTAAAGTTTCATTATGCTTTTTGTACAAGCTGTAGCTAACCATATATATCCCTCCAGCTTGAATAACATATTTAAGGTTAAATATATTGCTCAAGCTTGATAAACAATTTAGCTGATTTTGGGAAGCATCTTCTACTGCCATCACGATATAAGAAGAAAAACTACTAGATGACTATGCCAAGCAATTTACACTGAATTCATTGGAATCAGTCTGAAGATTATAAAAATACCCAAACATAACAGTATAATGATGTCCTTCCAATAGAATGGTTACGACAAATTTGATATGGGACAGATTTAGAAGTTTATTATTCGTTAGAGTGAGAATGAATTATAAATATTTTATTTTATTTTAGAGAGATTAGCAGTATAAATTATGTTAATTTTTCTAAACTACAAACAATATATGTTCTCTTCACTTTTCATGTGAATTCAGCTTGTGTGTGTTTACTACATAAATAAACGGTGATTTTTTTATGTTTTAGTTGTAGTTGTGTTAATTAGTATTAGGGTCTTGACTAACCTGATATGCTTGTTAATTAACGAAGTGGTGACAAACTTTCATATTACGGTAATCATGGGGAAGAGGCTCTTTCAAGAGCCAAGTTCTTTAGTCCTTAACATGGTACTCAATAAGTCTATTGTGATTTCCACAATTCGTTTGTTTGGTCAAAGTTGAGAACAAATTAGGATCCAAATTAGAATAGAATTTGCAAAAAATGATAAGACTCGTGTTTGACATGTTCAAGATCTTAGTACTGCCTTTATGATACATATTCTAGTGATAATGATGGAGAATATATTCCCGGTATGTTTGGTGATGATTATGGTAGAGGCTATAGAGGATATGCTTTTCAAGTCTAGGAATTGTTATATAAAAGTTAACATACCTAATTTTTTATGGTTATGTCATCAAGATGTCCTAAATTGGTTAGTAAAGGTTGAGCGATTATTTGATTATCGTGAATTTATGAAGAGAGAAATGTGGATTTAATGGCTTATAAACTGAAGGAGTAGGAACATGTGAAATTCTCACGTACGAGTCAACAAAAAATATAGATCATTCTTGGCAAAAAATGAAGCAGTTATGAAAAAAAAAATTATCTCAACATTATGATGTGTATGAAAACAAGGGTTACAAAGAGTATGACACGATCAAAATGTGAGGTGACAAAGGGAGTCCGATGCATTATTGAATTGCAAACTTTTCCATATTAATGATTATTATGCGACTCAAGTCTCAAATCAAAACCCTGATAGTATGGATATCTCAAATATCTTGAGGAATTAAAAAATTAATAAGGAAAAAGAAGACACAAGTGCTCCCATTTCGAGAATTATGCAGGTTTAAATTTGTGACGTCCTATAAATTTAGGAATTCTTTCTCAACTTGATAATCATCCATCAACCCACGGAAGTACTCGTAAGTGCCATGTAACCCAGCACCACGTCATTACATCCCCTTTATAGGGATTATAACCAAATAGAGTTCGGACATAGTCTCCCTTGTACCGGAGCACTATTCAACACATGACCTGTACACATATCAACCACATGACCATTTCAAAGTCCAAACCCTAATAATTAGGACTTATTATTATCCATTTACATCATCCACAAAGGGTCATTCAATAAGTGAATACCCCTCCATGTTATATTTTAACATTTCAAGTTTTAGGAGGAGGTATTGGTACCTGTGATACGTGGTACCGATACCTAGGCCTTCTGTTAATCACATACCGGTACCTATGTAACTTTTTACCGATATCTGGGCTCATTGTTTGCTAGGTACATGTACTTATGTGTCTTGGTACTGGTACCTGATCCCACTGGAATTCAGGTAATGGTACCTGTAAGCTTAGGTATCGGTACCTAGGTTATCCGACAGTGTGGTACTGGTACCTATGATCCTAGGTACTGGTACTTGAACCCATATTTTTTCCAATTTCCTATAATTCTCAACCTTTAACCATCCCATCTCATTCCACACTCATCCAAATCATATGACATTCATTTACAACCAGAATTTTGTCTAATAGAGTCATATTACATACTCTATTACAATATCTAACTTCGAAACAAAATTTACATGGTTAATTTACAAAATGAAATTCAAAAGCCATAATCCAGCTCCTTCATCAACAAGGGCCCAAATGAGGGTTGTTCACCGGTGATTGTCCAATACCTGAAATGTGTTCTCATAAAGGGTGAGCCATGCTCAATAGGATATCTTCTAAGGAGACTACTTTCTAGCCAAGACGCATATGAAATGTCACATGCAATTCAACAATCAAGAATCCATCTAGTCCACATGTCTCATAAATGAATGCTACTTAACCATGCCATGTCATAAGATGGAACTCAAACATGAAATGCAAATATGAGCCCTCCACTGGCTCCCATAACACATGTCATGTCATGCGTATGCATCTGGGTATTCCAAACTATCACCATTGATGTTAGATAATCAATGACAAATTTATAAAAATCTTGGATCTTTCTTGGGGTGGATAATTATGAATTTCTACTAATGGGTGCTTAACCGACACGGTATCTATGGACTTCCAGCAATAGCTCCGCTTACACCGATACACTTTATAGACTCAATACCAACGGGAGTGCGTATCTAAAATTACCGAGCATTACACCTGAGGAAGAATCTAGACCTTCTTTCTAACCCAGACCCTTGTTTTTAATGCAACTCGTGTGACTTAGTTGAACTTGAATCCAATTTTCATGAGCCCACGTATTAACCCACCAAGAATGATGTTTGATCAAAATCATGCACACACCTACACTCCTGTTGAGTGCCCATGAATGCGATGCTACCCGTGCATATGCAATGTAATGTACGATTGTAATTTACAATGTCCTGTTTATAATATCATGAGTATATTATGAACACATTCAATTTCCCCAAACATACCCAATTTCTCAAATGTCAATTATATCATAAAGCATATAATTACATTCCATAACACCACTAAGCATGTTATATCATTTTCATTTCAAATAACACACTTAATCATTCATAGAAATTTTATCAAACACTTATAAGGCACAAAGATTATGTAAACACATAGCATGCCCAAATCAATATATTCTTCAAGAAATTTCAATTCAAGTAATTTCATCGAAACCCAATCATACAAGATTTGGTTTAAACATATTCTTATGTCCATTTTCGTATTTTAACCATCCTAGGCATATGTTATATATGAAATTGTTTCTCTAAAAGCCTACCCATTTTATATTTCAACCCTAGGTTAAAAATAAACCAAGTTAGGAAAGGAACTATACCTCTTGAAGCNATTCTTATGTCCATTTTCGTATTTTAACCATCCTAGGCATATGTTATATATGAAATTTTTTCTCTAAAAGCCTACCCATTTTATATTTCAACCCTAGGTTAAAAATAAACCAAGTTAGGAAAGGAACTATACCTCTTGAAGTGTATTTTCGTGTAGAAGAAACTCCAAAAGACTAAAAACAAGCTTCCAAGTTTTGATCCCAAAATCCCATCTTCGAGATTGTGGCTAAACCTGCGATCTTTGGTATGAACGTGTAGCTCTCATCACATAGAACAACTTTATCTCTTGGCTCGAAGAGATCCGACGGTCAGATAACCATAGATCGAAAGTAGAAGGTGGAAGAAAACCTAATTTTTTTTTCTCTCTCTCTCTCTCTATATCAGAAATTGTAGGCCAAAATGGGGGAGAAATTCAAAATTTTCTCCCTTTAAATTCCCCCTGGTGATTGGATCACAATACACCACACGTCATGTCTTTTTCTGATCCGATTTTGTCCTGAATCAATTAAATCTTGCTCTATGTTAAGTTTAGTATATTTTATTTAAACTAAATTTGATTTATTTCTGAGGTTTTGTGAAAATTATCTGATTGCGTTTATTTTAGTCGTGCAATGCTCAGTCGTCTTGTAAAATGCAAAAATTTAACTATCTCAGAATTCAACGAAAATTGACTAGGTAGCTAGATTTTGCGATACGAATCCAATGGTGAGATTTGTTTCATCATCTGAGTTCTAGAAAAATTTTGGTTTTTAACCTACACTGTAACAACTAATTACCATTTTGTCCTTTATAGTAAAATTTTTAATTTTTTGGGTTTTAAAAAATCAAAAGAGGATTAAAGTTTATCAAAAAGAAAATATCTGTAAAACCTGGGAAAAATTTAAACTTTTTCGGAAAAGGGCAAAATAATAAATTGTCACTAATATGTGAGATTAAAATGCATATTTCTATAGAGCTCGGATGGAGCAACAGACTTCACTGTTGGATTCGTATCACGAAATTGAGTTACCACGTCAATTCTCATCGAATTACGAGATAGTCAAATTTTATACATTTTTCGAGAAAATTAAGCGACGAATGAACTTTTAAAGGTCCCCAAAAATAAAAATTATAAAATTTCCTTATAAATGAATAAAATTTTAAATAAAATTTATTTAAACTGAAACCAGAATTTAATTAAGTCATTTCGGGTTAAAAATAGACTCGGAGGTGATAAACACACGGGACAATGTGGACCGCACAATTAAAGTATAAATAGGGCAAAATATCTGAAAAATCAGATATTTCTCACCCTTGTCCGGCTGTGTTCAGACGTTAGAAGAGAGAGAAGAGAGAAAGTAGAAATTCTACCTTTCTTTCTTCGATCCAAGAAGTTCCGTTGGTCGAAATCTTTTGGACCAAGAGTTAAAGTTGGTCTACGCGAAAAGGGCTACATCTACGTACCAAGAACGAGGGATTTCACTGAAGATCCAAGGAAAGGATTTTGTGAAATCAAGATTTTTGGAGCTTGGGAGGTGTTCTTGAAGCTTTGTCCCTTTCTTTTACACTCCAAGAGGTAGGGGTTCTCATACTTTGGTTCACTTCTACCCTAAGATGTTTTTATGAAATGGTGATATGTGTAAAATATGTATACCACTTGTTTGTTGTTATGGAAATGAGGGAGAAGGGTGTAGAAATGGCTTGGGCCAACTTCTAGCTTGAATTTGATATTTGGGAGTTACTTGTGTAATCCCTTGAAAAATTGGTTTATGTGGGCATGTTACATGTTTATATTATGCCTTGTGATTAAGTGTGATTGGCATGAGATTGTGTAACACCATACTTGAAATTTGTGTTGGGAATATAATTGTTGATATATGTTAGTTGATGTACTGGCATGATAATGAAATTTGTGATTATATACATGTGTTATAAATTGCCATGACACATGTTGAGATGTGTGGTTTAAGTTGGCTCATTGGCATTCATTACACAAAAGCATGACATTGATTAAGTAATGGTTCATTACATTGTATTTGCACGGAAAAAATGCATCCATGACCATGAGTATGCGTGTGTGTGTGCATGGTTGGATCAATCACCATACTTGGTATTTGATGGGTGGGCTCGAAAAAGTGGGGTCGAATATCTTACTGAGTCGCACGGTTGCATACATGAAAAATTTGTGTCGGGTATAACAAGAAGGGATTGATCCTTTCTTGGGTGCAAGACCCAGGTACTAGTTTATACACTTCCTATGGTGCAAGTCCAAAAAAGTGAATCGGTGTGTGGAGCCGGCGGTGCAATACCAAAAGTCTACTACCCAAATAAAGACGCATGGTTTTGGTTATATAAATGATTGATGGGAAATATCCAGAAATAAATTGGTCTTTATGAACACATGAGTTTTGTTTCAAAAGGATCTTTGGATGTATTCCATCAAAGATAAATATTTTACACACACGCATTACATAGTATTGTGGAAGCTGGAGTAGGCTTGGGCAAAAAAGTAATGCATGGAGGAATTACATCTTGAATAGCATGTTCTTGGATGAAATGGAATTATGTTTGTGGTTGTTGCATGAGACCATTGCATATGCATTTAGGTGGGGAGTAGCCTTTGTAGGAAATATTCTACTGGGCGTTGGCTCACCCTATACGGGAAACATTTTAGGTGCAGGGTTTGTACCGGGAGAGGACTCGCATTCGGGGCCTTAACGATGAAGAAAAGCTGACTTATGGCTTTGGTGGCATATTTTGTGTAATCTTTGTTAGAACAATGTTTTAACATGTACA
This sequence comes from Ilex paraguariensis, assembly GCA_963454935.2. NCBI lineage: Eukaryota > Viridiplantae > Streptophyta > Magnoliopsida > Aquifoliales > Aquifoliaceae > Ilex > Ilex paraguariensis. The sequence goes on along the minus strand of CAUOFW020003169.1, from coordinate 1,444,472 downwards.
AAATTAGGCAAATGCTTGTAATAGAACTCGTATGGATCATGTGTAATGTAAAAAACTTCATTATACATGTTTGGAATGAATGTAGAAAGGTTTTGGATGAATTGAAAATAAAAATCTGATGAAGCATAAAATTCTGGACAAAACCTTCCGGAAGGTTAATGCAAACTTTTTGGTTCAATAGGCAAAATCTTTCGGAAGGTTAATGTAAATTGTTATCCAGTAGACAAAACCTTTCGGAAGGTCTATAAAACCTTCTAGAAGAACTTTTCCAGTGAGTAAAACCTTTCGGAAAGTATATGAAAAACCTTCCGGAAGGTTTTTCAAAAATCTGAAACTTTAAGAATACATTGCCATGCTTTTGAGCTATCTATTCTTTGGTTCCAATGACACAAATGAACTTTAAATGAGATACATTGGGGTATGTTGAACCTCGATGGAATTTAATGAATTAAAGGAAACACGGATCCATGTATGAGTTGTAATCCCGGTTACAGGGATGTGATAGATGTGATGTCGGGTTATGCGACAATCACAGGTATTTTCGCGGGTTGACGGGTGGTCAACAAGACCCCCTATTTTAGGGGTGTCACAATATCGAAAAAGATGATGAGATTGATTAGATATATGGTGATGTAGGGGAGGCTCTTGATGGTTATAAAAAAGTAAAAAGTGAGAAAAATATAGAAGAAGAAATTTCTATTCTTCTAAGGAATTCCACCACTACAAGAACCATCAATTACTGAAAGAAGTCAATTTACTGATGTTAGATCAAGTTTTGTAATTGACTTATTTCATGGAGTCCTTTGTAAATCTCATCTTATTCCATGGTTGTGATGCTAAAATGATAATGATCTGAAAGCATACTTGAAGGGAGGAGATCATGCGTTAAAGCTACATCAAAAACACTCCATATGCACCTTGTTGCTTTAGTCAAGGTAATAACCTAGATACCCAAGATAATCCCTTGGTTTAATAGAGTTAATAGGATTAATGTTAAAATAGAATTGATATTAGATCATGGCTCGTAGGTGTTCTTAAAAGAAAGTTTTCTAAACCTCTTGTGCAGTTTAAAAATGTAGGAATGAGCCATCATCAGATCCCTTGAGCAACACCCTTTAGTGTTCAAGAGGATAAATTTTTTGCTTGGTTTTAGGCTTAAAAAACTAGTATGGACCGCTCTATTCTTGCTCGCTTTTGCTAGAAGTAGTCTCATCATGACTTTGGAGAAAAAGACAGACAAAGGCTAAACGGAGGACAACAGGGGTCGCCCTTTGAGGTCTCTCGAGAGGTTCTGTTCTCCTAGGTCAGTTTAAATTTTTTTTTTCATTTCAGTGACCACCTCCAGGGGCGGAGGCATCTTCCCCAGTGGGGGCAGACTAAACCATATTAATATTAAAGTTCTAAATGTTCACAAAATGTATGGTTTTACTCCAATTAAAGGTGTAATCCATATCCATGAATGATATATAAAAGGAGCAACAAAAAAAGCTCACTATAAATTTATCTATAAAACCTAAAAAATAATTTTGAACAAATTTTTTTATTATGAACACTATTCGGACCTCCAACATGAATATGAAATCTTTTCTTCTTCTTCCAATTAGTGAATCCATTCGCAAATGAAAGAATAACCACTTAATTGGTACAGCCAAGTGCAAGTAGTCAAGAAATAGTAAATATACTTAGAAGTCCAAGGTTAGACCATAGGGATTGAAGAAATTTATAAGTAGGTACAAAAGACACATGAAAAATTGATTTGGAAGGTTGAAATTTTGATTGTTAAACTAACTACAGAAAATTTAAAGGAAAATATTAATGGGAGAAATAGCCATTTAGCTTCGGGATCTAGAATTAATCATGTTCACTAGATAATTATAGTTGTGCAATCTATGATTGTCTTAGTTGATTTTCAACATCAGTGTAGCCAACTAGAAGATTTACTGTAACACCCCGCATTTTCTTTTATATATGTATATAGATATATAGTAAATAATTGTGGTAAAAATGTGGATATGTGTAGTGATGTGTGTTTGAATTTGGTAGATTGGAAAAGTAGACATTTAAAATATTAGTGGAAATAATAGTTGAAATTTGGTTTTAATAAGTGAAAATATGAAATTTTAGGTCCTAGAACTTGTATTAAATAGGTTTGATGTAGAAATATGTGTTGGAGAGGTTTGAGATGGATTTGATTGGCTTAGGAACGGATTGGAAATGGAAAAGGGATGAAACAGTGCACGTGAACAGTGCACTGGCTGCTACTTCAAGCGCGATTTCGACCTTGATGAAGTCAATATCTCTCCAAAATCAAAATATAAAAGTTTTAGAGTTATTTCTTAGCATTCCATATCATCTTGAATCATTTCCATCGGAGATCGGATGAGAGAGTTATGCCTAAATAACGAAGTGATGTCAAAATAGCCGAATTAGCTTGAACAGTGCACTGGCTGCAACTTCAAGCCCGATTTAGACCTTTATGCAGTCAATATCTCTCAAAACTCAAAACATGAAAGTTTTAGAGCTCTTTTTTATCATTCCATAACATCTTGAATCATCTCAATCGGAGCTTGTCTGAGAGAGTTATGCTCAGATAACGAAGCGATGTCAAAATAGTCTAATTAGCTTCATTTTGCATTTAACGTCTCCATTTGCATTCTAAATCAAAATATAAGAATAATGAGTACATTTAGGCTTAAAATAAGTATAAAATTCTTTAAGAAGCACCCTTTATCACCTTTTATTTGCAAACAACACAAAACTTCATTAATAACCGATTTAGATGGGTAAAATAGAAACTTTAGTGTTTTGGGTGTACGTTGACTTTGGTTTTGAGATAAATCATAAAAATAAATATTTTTAGGTTAAAATAACAT
>CAUOFW020003169.1:1408257-1441234 GCA_963454935.2 Ilex paraguariensis | reverse complement strand
TTTTTAAATAAACTTGAGATCCTTTTTAAATGTCACTGCTTTATTTCAAATTATGTATCTATGTTATGTTAAAATTGAGACCGACCATTTTAAATGCTTTTCTAAACCTTGTATGGGTTTGGGAGAATTTTTCTACAGAGCTTCGTGCTCACCCCCTATTGCTAACATTTTTTAGATTATTCGCTTGAGGAGGAGGACGTAAGGGTCGAGGAGCTCGGTACTTGGGAGACTACACTGGCNGATTATTCGCTTGAGGAGGAGGACGTAAGGGTCGAGGAGCTCGGTACTTGGGAGACTCCACTGGCCGGGAGTGTGGATCCTGAGGTGGACANCTCGAGAGGAGGTCCGATTCGGACGGGTGCTAGCACTAGGGGGCACAGAGACCGACACCATACCGTCGCCCAGACCAGATAGGTGGACAACAACTTTTGACAGCCCGAGGAGAGGGAGACACTCAGACTAGAGTCGGTATTACCCCACGATCCTACTTTGTATGTGGAGGTGTGGGACATATTCGGATGCATTGTCCAATTTTTTTACCTCAAAGGCCAATCTAGACTGTCAANAGTCTTGTTTCTTAAGGGATTATATTAGTGCTTTCATGATATGAATGATTTTAGAATGTAATGTCGTTCAGGGTGTATTTTGGGGTGTTACAAAGTTGGTATCAGAGCTTAGGCTTTAGGTCTTGNGCCAACCAAGGGCGAGTATTTGCTTTGACTCAGCCGGAGGAGGACATTGCCAATGTCGTTGTGGAAGGTATCGTCCTTATTTATAATTCTTGGCCCCGAATATTATTTCACCCCGGTGCAACACACTCATTTGTATNCTTTAGGATTAGGGTGAATCAAATCCTTGAGTGAAATTTTATATACGTTCTATGCCTTAGCTTAACCTAATATTTAGGATGTCCTATACATCCATGAACTAAGTTATGAATTGATATGCAGGATGAACGACGAATAAGGACGGGGACGTGGACATGGGCGTGGCCNACGACATATGCACTTGATTTGGAATTGAGTTTCGCGAAGCTAGAGCATGTTATGAACATTAGCTTGTCCACGAGAGAACGGTTAGATACTAGTTGAGTCTANAGGTCAAGTGAATCCACCACCACCACCACCACCTCCGGATGCCATGCAAGGCATTTACCAATGCTTGAGGGTGCTCACCACTTTGGTACAAAACAAAAATGGTAACCACAACCACAATGGTGGAGCTCATCCTCTCGCTCAAGTATTGGACAATGGANTGCTTTAGAGATAAAGGGGTATGATGTGATTTTCGGGATGAACTTGTTGTCTGCTTTTCGGGCGGTAATGGATTATTTTCTCAAGCAAATTATATTTTAGTTANGAAGGATGATAGCTCTTCAGGAATTCTTAAGACAATGACCACCCAATTTCCAAGGGAACTCCAATCCTTTGGAAGCGGATAGATGGATCCGCCNTCAGGAATTCTTAAGACAATGACCACCCAATTTCCAAGGGAGCTCCAATCCTTTGGAAGCGGATAGATGGATCCGCCAAGTGAAGAAGATCTGTGATGGCATGGGGNTACTGGGAGGAGTCGTTTTCAGTTTTGTGAATAACTAAGATTCTTCCCATCCATTTCTTACTACGGGTAGTAGATTCTTAAAAGCGAAATCGGGATGTCATTTGAGTTTCTTAGCTAGCTAGATCGGAGATGATAGAGATAAATTCATATGNACACTCACTTGGGAAGAGTTTGATCAACTTTTCCAAGATAAGTACTTCCCTGAATCAGTCAGAGACCGAATGAAGACAGATTTTCTTGCACTACGATAGGGTAGTATGACTGTGGCTGAGTATGAANAGAGTTTGATCAACTTTTCCAAGATAAGTACTTCCCTGAATCGGTCAGAGACCGAATGAAGACAGATTTTCTTGCACTACGATAGGGTATTATGACTGTGGCTGAGTATGAAAGGCANTACTACGGGTAGTAGATTCTTAAAAGCGAAATCGGGAAGTCATTTGAGTTTCTTAGCTAGCTAGATCGGAGATGATAGAGATAAATTCATATGGATGTGGTGTTAATTGTATCAGAGTTTTTGAATGTTTTTCCCGAGGAATTATCCAGATTACCGCCACATAGGAAAATTGAGTTCAAGATCGATCTCTATCCAGGAACCAAATTCATATCCATTACTCCCTACCAGATGGCACCTTTGGAGTTGAAGGAGCTAAGGAAGCAGTTGGATCACTTGTTGGCGATTGGGTTTATTCGTCTAAGCACTTCACATTGGGGAACCCCCATCCTCTTTGTGAAGAAAATGGATGAGACTCTATGGTTGTGCACGGATTACTGGAGGTTGAATCGGGTTATCGTGAAGAATANAGATGGCACCTTTGGAGTTGAAGGAGCTAAGGAAGCAGTTGGATCACTTGTTGGCGATTGGGTTTATTCGTCTAAGCACTTCACATTGGGGAACTCCCATCCTCTTTGTGAAGAAAACNCAGATTTTCTTGCACTACGATAGGGTATTATGACTGTGGCTGAGTATGAAAGGCAGTTCGACGAGCTCTCCCGTTATGCTACGGGATTTATATCTATTGAGGCCGATAGGGCCATGCGCTTCGAGCAGGGTTTGAGCCCGATCATTAGGGAGAAGTTGGTGGCTCTCAGGATCCGTGATTTTAGGGACTTAGTGGACAGAGCAGCACTAGTAGAGAGAGACATAGAGGATAACCAATGAGGACAGGGNTGTTGCCGAGAATTGATGACTTATTTGATCAGTTGAAGGGTTTGAAGTATTACTCCAAGACTGATCTTCACATGGGGTATCATCAGCTGTAGATTAAGAAGGAGGATATTCCTAAGACTACTTTTCGTACCCGGTATGGTCATTTCGAGAATACGATGATGCTGTTTGGATTGACTAATGCCCCCGCAGCCTTCTTAAATTTGATGCNAGGGACTTAGTGGACAGAGCAGCACTAGTAGAGAGAGACATAGAGGATAACCAATGACGACAGGGCTTCTCAAGAGGAGGTCCGATTCATATGGGTGATAGCACTAGTAGGTCATAGAGACCGAAACCATATCGTCGCTTAGACTAGACAGGTGGACAACGACTTTTGATAGCCCGAGGAGAGGGAGACACTCAGACTAGAGTCGGTATTACCCCACGATCCTACTTTGTATGTGGAGGTGTGGGACATATTCGGATGCATTGTCCAATTTTTTTACCTCAANGTCATCTCTCTATTGTGCTACAAACATTGAGAGAACATAAGTTATATGCGAAGATGAACAAGTGTGAGTTTTGGATGAAGGAAGTGAAGTTCCTTGGCCATGTTATATCCGACCAAGGAGTAGTGGTTGATCCCGCAAAGATTGAGGCTGTGATGAAATGGGAACCATCGAAGAACGTAATGGAAGTACGGAGTTTCTTAGAGTTAGCCGGGTGTTNTAGCCCGAGGAGAGGGAGACACTCAGACTAGAGTCGGTATTACCCCACGATCCTACTTTGTATGTGGAGGTGTGGGACATATTCGGATGCATTGTCCAATTTTTTTACCTCAAAGGNGACTTTTGATAGCCCGAGGAGAGGGAGACACTCAGACTAGAGTCGGTATTACCCCACGATCCTATTTTGCATGTGGAGGTGTGGGACATATTCGGATGCATTGTCCAATTTTTTTACCTCAAAGGCCAATCTAGACTGNTGTTATCGTAGGTTTGTGGAAGGGTTCTCCAAGCTTGCGATGTCGATGACTCGCCTTACAAAGAAGGGGGAGAAATTTTTGTGGACTCAAGCGTGTGAACTAGCTTTTCGCACCTTGAAGGAGAAGTTGACGACGACACCTATCCTCATTATTTCGAGCAGTGGAGAAGGCTACGATGTCTACACCGATGCTTCACTACGAGGCTTGGGATGCGTTCTAATGCAAGGAAGGAAGGTATTGGCTTATGGCTCGAGGCAACTCAAGGTGCATGTGCAGAATTATCCCACACACGACTTGGAGTTGGCTGCGGTGGTGTTTGCTCTTAAGTTGTGGAGATGTTATTTATACGGGGATATATTTCAAGTGTTCTCGGACCATAAAAGCCTCAAGTATATCTTCACACAGAAAGACTTGAATCTTCGGTAGAGAAGGTGGATTGAGTACTTGAAAAATTATGAGTTCACACTCAACTACCATCCGGGGAAGGCCGATGTAGTTGCTGACGCTCTTAGCAGGAAGTCTTNAGCCGGCGAGAGTAGTTTGTTTGGACCGGACATTGTTCGAGAAATTACGGAGAAGATTCAACTCATCTGAGAGAGGCTACGGACGGCGCAAAGTAGACAGAAGAGCTATGCGGACCACAGATGAAGACCCTTAGAATTCAAGGTGGGAGACTACGTATTTCTTAAGGTGTCACCCAAGAAGGGTGTGTTTCNGGGTGAAATCAATTTTCTTGTGATAAATAGGTGGAAAATGATTGATGCATTGGAGGATTACGATCTATGGGTGGATAGACCGAAGTATCAACCATATCTATTCAACCTTGTAGCTCAACCAACGCTTCGGCGACGGGTAGTGGAGTTGCAATGCCTGGATTCGGAACTCGATTGGATTAGAGCCCGATTGGAGAATGGAGAAGCGATTGAAGGATGGTCTTGGAAGAATGGAGAGTTGAGATATGGGGAGAAGCTATGTGTTCCCGATGATTCATCCCAAAAGGAGGAGATACTGGAAGAGTGTCATCGCTCCAAGTTTGCTATCCACTCCTGTAGTATAAAGATATACAGGGACATGAAGCATCAATACTGGTGGAGGGGAATGAAGCAAGATGTGGCAAAATGTGCGGTGTGCCAGCAGGTGAAGATTGAGCATCAAAAGCAAGGAGGAGTCCTACAGTCTTTGCCTATTCCAGAGTGAAAGTGGGATCACATCACCACGGACTTCGTGTCAGGTTTACCATGGATGTTGCGTGGGCATAATGCAGTGTGGGTCATTGTGGATAGACTCACCAAGTCCGTTCACTTTTTGGGTATGAAGACTAGGGATACATTCGAGGCTTTGAGCCAGTTTTATATCCGTGAGATTGTGAGGTTACATGGTGCTCCGCTCTCGATTATGTCAGATCGTGACTCTAGGTTTGTGGTGAGATTCTGGCAGAGTCTACAACAAGCGACGGGGACGGAGTTACACTTCAGTACGACTTTTCATCCCCAAATAGATGGCTAATCCGAGAGGGTGATACAAATTATGGAGGATAGGTTACGCGCTTGCGTGTTGGACTTTAAGTGGAGTTGGAACTACCACTTACCGTTGGTGGAGTTTGTTTACAACAACAGCTATCAGGAAAGTATTGAGATGGCACCGTATGAAGCATTGTATGGAAGACCATGCCGATCACCAACGTGTTGGTTAGAAGCCGGCGAGAGTAGTTTGTTTGGACCGGACATTGTTCGAGAAATTACGGAGAAGATTCAACTCATCTGAGAGAGGCTACGGACGGCGCAAAGTAGACAGAAGAGCTATGCGGACCACAGATGAAGACCCTTAGAATTCAAGGTGGGAGACTACGTATTTCTTAAGGTGTCACCCAAGAAGGGTGTGTTTCGATTCGGCAAGAAGGGGAAGTTAATGCCAAGATATACCGGACCGTTTGAGGTAATCAAAGTGGTAGGCAAGACANATGGGAGGATGGTCTTGGAAGAATGGAGAGTTGAGATATGGGGAGAAGCTATGTGTTCCCGATGATTCATCCCAAAAGGAGGAGATACTGGAAGAGTGTCATCGCTCCAAGTTTGCTATCCACTCCTGTAGTATAAAGATATACAGGGNCTCAAAACTAAAAACATGAAAGTTTTAGAGCTCTTTCTTATCATTCCATATGATCTTGAATCATCTCAATTGGAGCTCGTCCGAGAGAGTTATGANTCGTCCCTAAAGGAGGAGATACTGGAAGAGTGTCATCGCTCCAAGTTTGCTATCCACTCCTGTAGTATAAAGATATACAGGCACATGAAGCATCAATACTGGTGGAGGGGAATGAAGCAAGATGTGGCAAAATGTGCGGTGTGCCAGCAGGTGAAGATTGAGCATCAAAAGCAAGGAGGAGTCCTACAGTCTTTGCCTATTCCAGAGTGAAAGTGGGATCACATCACCACGGACTTCGTGTCAGGTTTACCATGGATGTTGCGTGGGCATAATGCAGTGTGGGTCATTGTGGATAGACTCACCAAGTCCGTTCACTTTTTGGGTATGAAGACTAGGGATACATTCGAGGCTTTGAGCCAGTTTTATATCCGTGAGATTGTGAGGTTACATGGTGCTCCGCTCTCGATTATGTCAGATCGTGACTCTAGGTTTGTGGTGAGATTCTGGCAGAGTCTACAACAAGCGACGGGGACGGAGTTACACTTCAGTACGACTTTTCATCCCCAAATAGATGGCTAATCCGAGAGGGTGATACAAATTATGGAGGATAGGTTACGCGCTTGCGTGTTGGACTTTAAGTGGAGTTGGAACTACCACTTACCGTTGGTGGAGTTTGTTTACAACAACAGCTATCAGGAAAGTATTGAGATGGCACCGTATGAAGCATTGTATGGAAGACCATGCCGATCACCAACGTGTTGGTTAGAAGCCGGCGAGAGTANCAAGAGATTTAAGAGTAAATTCAAGATCAAAGCTCAAGTTCTTCCTACAAACTAAGGATTTAAGGTAGAGGTTTTCTCTCATTCAGTTACATTGAGGCTACAATATTTATATATGTATGTTTTGACTATCAATGGTATATATATGCTATAGAATCATCCTCTCTTAGGCTTTTTGCAAAGATTACATGTTTTGAACAAAGTAGGGTTTAATACCCATGAAATTTCCTTTCTAGTTTTAAAACCCTAATTTTTGGAGAGTGATGTATTTTCTTCCTAAATGCTTTCTTTATTATGGATTTTGAAACCCTAGTGCTTTGTGCTGGGTAGAGAAATGATGTTATTATGATCTCATGTATTTCTTAGTTAGTTGTGGAATTGTTACATGATATATTTTGGGGATTTTGGATAGATGCTTGTAAACTGAGATAAATGTTGGAATTATATGCTTGATTGGGTTGTTTGTGATGCACATAAGTGAGAGGTTCCTTNTTTTCTTAGTTAGTTGTGGAATTGTTACATGATATATTTTGGGGATTTTGGATAGATGCTTGTAAACTGAGATAAATGTTGGAATTGTATGCTTGATTGGGTTGTTTGTGATGCACATAAGTGAGAGGTTCCTTGTAAGGATGCTCACCCCTTCCCAAGAGGTTCCCGGTAAGGATGCTTGGGAAACAATGTAGTGATTGGGGAGAAGTTCCATGTAAGAATGCTCATCCATTCTCAAGAGGTTTCCGGTAAGGATGCTTGAGAATCAAAGGTGACCTAAAAGGGGGTGGATGTTACCACAAAGTATGCCACCTATCAAAAAAAATTGTTGGGAATTGATTATAACAATGAATGGTTATTATTTGTATGTGGTGCTCGTTTATTCATTTAAGTCATGTTTTTAAATAAACTTGAGATCCTTTTTAAATGTCACTGCTTTATTTCAAATTATGTATCTATGTTATGTTAAAAATTGAGACCGACCGTTTTAAATGCTTTTCTAAACCTTGTATGGGTTTGAGAGAATTTTTCTACAGAGCTTCGTGCTCACCACCTATCGCTAACATTTTTCAAATTACCCGCTTGAGGAGGAGGACGTAAGGATTGAGGAGCTCGTTACTTGGGAGAATCCACAGGACGGGAGTGTAGATCCTGAGGTGGACGCATAGAGTGACGCCCTTCCTTTTGTACTAGACTTGGACATTCTTTTGAACATTGTGTAGTTTAACTTCTTTTGTTTATTCCGCTGTACTTCTTTAATTAATTTTTGAGATGTAATAGTCATGACTTGTGCTTATTCTTTCGGATAATGTTGTAAATATTCGTGGATGAAAAATGAAGTCTTGTTTCTTATGGGATTATATTAGTGCTCTCATGATATGAATGGTTTTAGAATGTAATGCCGTCCAGGGTGTGTTTTGGGGTGTTACATTTACCTTCAAAAAATAATTAGTTTGATTGATTTTAAAATAGAAATTTAATAACTATTTCTATAAAGTCGCAGGGAATTATAAACATTGTTCATACTAAGAACTCAATCAAGTTAGGGAACAATCAAACAATTGTGTAGAGAATAATTTTTTTTTAAAAATCAGTCAATCAATCTTGAATAAAAGAAAGATATAACATTAATCAATTAAGGAAAATAAATTGCATAATACAATTATTGGATCCCAATTATAAAACCATACCCTAACTAAAGAGTAGAAAGCAATTACTTACAAGCCATGATAATTCTCTAAAATCTGAAAAATTAAAATTAAGGGTTGCTAGGGAGAAAGAAAGAATGAATACAAGGTAAAGGATCAACATATTTATTGGTAAATTAGGAAAACCAAAACCCTAGGAAACCTAATCAGGAATTTAAGAGCCTTTCTACTTCTACCGCGTGGATGTTTATTTTCAGCGATCTAGATGTTTGTGCTTTACGTTGGCATTTCTGCCTGTCATCTTCAGACGCTTCTTTTAGACTGTCTAGATGCACTAGTTCCTCTTAACTTTGTAGCTTTGGAAGTTGCGTCNGGTTGTTTGTGATGCACATAAGTGAGAGGTTCCTTGTAAGGATGCTCACCCCTTCCCAAGAGGTTCCCGGTAAGGATGCTTGGGAAACAATGTAGTGATTGGGGAGAAGTTCCATGTAAGAATGCTCATCCATTCTCAAGAGGTTTCCGGTAAGGATGCTTGAGAATCAAAGGTGACCTAAAAGGGGGTGGATGTTACCACAAAGTATGCCACCTATCAAAAAAAATTGTTGGGAATTGATTATAACAATGAATGGTTATTATTTGTATGTGGTGCTCGTTTATTCATTTAAGTCATGTTTTTAAATAAACTTGAGATCCTTTTTAAAAGTCACTGTTTTATTTCAAATTATGTATCTATGCNATGAATGGTTATTATTTGTATGTGGTGCTCGTTTATTCATTTAAGTCATGTTTTTAAATAAACTTGAGATCCTTTTTAAATGTCACTGCTTTATTTCAAATTATGTATCTATGTTATGTTAAAAATTGAGACCGACCGTTTTAAATGCTTTTCTAAACCTTGTATGGGTTTGAGAGAATTTTTCTACAGAGCTTCGTGCTCACCACCTATCGCTAACATTTTTCAAATTACCCGCTTGAGGAGGAGGACGTAAGGATTGAGGAGCTCGTTACTTGGGAGAATCCACAGGACGGGAGTGTAGATCCTGAGGTGGACGCATAGAGCGACGCCCTTCCTTTTGTACTAGACTTGGACATTCTTTTGAACATTGTGTAGTTTAACTTCTTTTGTTTATTCCGCTGTACTTCTTTAATTAATTTTTGAGATGTANTACAAACACTTGCAAAGCAACACATGGAACTAAATGCTACACCAAATTATAATTCTATCATATTCTCATAAAAACTCGTGTAGTGTGTGTTGATTGAACCTTAAATGTGATATTCCAATATCTATACTACTTCTAAAAGTGGCTTAAGGCGAAAAACTTTCAATTTCCTTATCTGCCCTTGAAGAATTCTATAATGTCAATCATGTCATATCATCTTATATTTAACTCTTAGACTCTTCCATTTCTAGGAGTAAAGACTCNAATGCCGTCCAGGGTGTGTTTTGGGGTGTTACATTTACCTTCAAAAAATAATTAGTTTGATTGATTTTAAAATAGAAATTTAATAACTATTTCTATAAAGTCGCAGGGAATTATAAACATTGTTCATACTAAGAACTCAATCAAGTTAGGGAACAATCAAACAATTGTGTAGAGAATAAATTTTTTTTAAAAATCAGTCAATCAATCTCNTACAACATGGTATCCTAAAAGTCACTTGTAATTGATAATAGCTAAAAATTCAAGTTCTACACTTTAACAACTGTATATCAATATGACAGACCAAAAAGCAGATATATATGCAACCAGCAAATTCCAATCAAATACATAGCTATTCAAAAAGGAAGTCCAATTGGTTGCACTTCTTCCAAAGTTCTAGAATCTCTCTCACTTCCGAAATAATTCTCCCTATGTAAACTTTGGTGTATTCAATTCATGCTTTAACTCCTGTAATTATAGACTAGATAAAATCCCCTTCAATATGAAGGGCCTTCTCCTATTTTTTCCATGGTACTTTAGAATGCTTTTGGGATTGTTATTTTTTCATGTCTATTTTGTTAACTAACCCCAATATGTTGTTGTAGGGAAACACAAATGTATTTTGTTATAATATCACTTAAGGTGTAACTATTACAAGGTATGTGATGGAAGTACTTAAATCTATGAATTATACATATAGCCAAAATGATGAAAGAAAAATTTAGGTGCAGTGTGGATTTGCTTCTTGGATTTGTATATTGGGTGAGACAGAGTTTTCATTAAAATCAACTCATAAAATTCACTGTAATTTTTGTTCATTTTGTAAAGTATTGTTGTCTGGGAGGCTATTAAGAAAGATGATCTAATAGCTTTGCTTGATAGAAAAACAAATTAAAGTAGTTGATTAACCTTAATTAGTATATAAATTAGAATAGTTAAATAAGTCAAATTATTAAAATAAAATAACCAAAAACTATTAATTAGAGTCAATTAGGGTTTGTGTGGTAATTAGGGTTTTATATGTGTTATGTTTAAAATTTTCAGGGTTTGATGCTGAATTACCAGAGAATGTAAGAAGCAATGTATAAAAGCTTGGAACAACAAAGGCTAAAGTGTAATTTCAATAAGTAATGAGTCAGCATGCATGCAAATGGAAATTCTAGTAAGATCCCACCGTCCGGATGGTCCCCATTGGCGGCTAAAGTTGATCTTGAATCCTCCTGCTTCCTCCTCCTCTATATAAAACATGCAAGCCTCCATTTCAAAGGAGGCTGGACACCAAGAGCTCCAGAGAGAAATCCAAGAGAGAAAAAGAGAAAGAGAAAAGAGAAAAGAAAGAGAGAAAGAAAAACTTGCAACTTGATCCAGTCTGTCATACACTTCAATTCAAACTCTGTACTTCTACATTTCTATTGTATCTTTCTATTCGGATAGTTGAACTGCCGTCACTTTTTTGTCTTAATTGATAATAAGGTAATTGTGTTTCAGTTGTTCCTGTGAAAGAAGTTTTAGAATTTATATTTTAATTTCGGTTGTAATGAAAATTGGTCATACTCCTTGCTTGTCTATAACAATGGGGCATGAGTAGTTACCTATATCTTCCAGTGAGAGGTAAACATATGTACAATACTGGTTAAATTTTAAAAATGCTGATGTTTTATATATTTATATATCTATGTATTATATGCTTCATGCATGATACAATGATGTACGTAATTTCGGTACTGTACTTAAAATTATATCATCAGTGCATCATCAACCTGCTAGTAAAACAACCACGGCATTCCAGGCCTTTGGGCTATATGTTCTCTCATTTCAAGATAGAAATGGAGTATAAATTGTGGTATATTGGACCCTAGTTAGGTCAAATAGTAAAATGTACACGGGTTACACACGTGAGTTATGATTCCGGTTAAGGGGATTCTATTGACGTGATGTTGGGTTGGGCGACAATTACGGGCACTTTTGCGGGTTGAAGGTGGTCAATAGTGAACAAAGGACCCCTGATTTTAGGGGCGTCACAATTACAATGCAATGAAAAAAGTTGCACAAGATGCTATTATGCTGACTATGGAATCTCAAAGGGCAGACCCTTAGTTGCGCCTTGACACAGAGAAGGGTGAAAATGTTTTTTGATTTGATGCTTCCTTTTTTGTTTGTTTGACAAGGTATAAGCTTTCTCTTCTTTTTAATCACTATCTTGACTTTGCTTCGTAGAAGAGAAGAAACAAAATATGAACACTACTCACCTATCCAGGGAGTAATTAAATATCATACTTGTTTAGGTATAGTACTAATATCCATCCCATTTTTATATTTCTATTCATGTCGTGTCATTAGGTGGGATATCATATAAGATAAGTCATTCTCTGTAAATCATATTATCATACTTAATGTGAAGTTTGTATGACCGTGATTTGATTTAAGGGTTCGCATTTATTAGCTGGTTGGAGGCAAAGTTTTCTTTTATTATTATTGTAATGATGTCAATTCTTCATACGATTGGACGAATCTTAATTTTTTGCACTTGAGCACATATAGCTAATAGGTCACCTGTGTGTTTGTAATTCGAGATGGGTTTGGTTAGGGTAATACTTGATGGTCCAATATATTACTGCTAAATTTTCTACTATGAAAAATTAAGTTATTAAGTAGTTTTAGCAAAAATTTATGATGGTGATTTAGGGATGAAACTGATAGACTTCTAACTCTTGACCAAGATAATAGTTAAGGAACAATCACTTTATTCGATGTAGGGACTCTTAACGAGTCAAGAAACTGTATATAAAATAACAAACACATATTTTACTCCGATGTTTTCATATAGGACTATTTATTTTATGAAGGTATAGAATTTGAAATATTTGATAATAATAAAAAATATTTGAAACTCAAAATAGGTCACGTGCAATGCATGCATGCAACAACTAGTACATTAAGAAGGTTAATTACTTGCAATTCATGTTTAGTTGTTTATAAATTAGATGATTTCATTAGTATAGGGTAGATTTAGGTAAACTCCGCTAGTGTTGCATTCAATACTGCCTGTCCCAAGTCAGGATAAAAGAAGATGGTTGCATTAGGTAGCCAACAACCAGTGTAAAACTTTGTCCGATCCATTATAATGAGTCCAAACATTGATATATGTGCTAATGCTAGGTTGTTCCCCATAAGTGATGTGTTGCACCTGCCTCGAGGCGTTTCAAAAAATCAATTAGGGGCGTTGTGCCTGCTTTTGGGCGTTTTGGCAAATAATTTGTGGGCTCTGCATCGGCGCCTTGGTGTAGTGATAAATGGGCAAGGGTCTCCATGCTATGGTTGGACGTGGGGGGTAATGAAATTGGTTCACGATAATAGACTTAGATTAGCAACATGGAACATAGGTACACTCACTGAAAAAACAATGGAATTAGTAGATACTATGAGTATGAGAAAAATTAGTATATCCTGCTTACAACAAACTAAGTGGGTAAANCATGGAACATAGGTACACTCACTGAAAAAACAATGGAATTAGTAGATACTATGAGTAGGAGAAAAATTAGTATATCCTGCTTACAACAAACTAAGTGGGTAAAAGAGAAGGCAAAGGAGATAGAAAATAGTGGTTTTAAGATTTACTATATAGGAATTGATAAATGAAGAAATGGAGTAGGAATAGTTGTAAATAAAGGCCTAAAAGATAGCATAGTAACAATTATAATGAAAAGAGATAGGATTATATCTATCGAACTTGTAGTTGGAGAGAATATAATTAATGTGATTAGTGATTATGCAACCCATGTAGGGTTAGAGGAACATATTAAAAAGCAATTTTGGGAGTCAATGGATGAATTAGTTTGACATATACTTGTAGGAGAGAAGACAATTGTAGGTGGAGATTTCAATGGACATGTAAGAAAAGATATAACATAATATGAGAGGGTGCATGGTGGTTATGGATGTGGTGATCGAAATGAAGCCAGAGAGAGTGTTTTAGAGTTTGCAATGGCATATGACCTTGTCATAACAAACACCTTGTTTAAAAAATGAGAAGAACATCTAATAGCCTTTAAGAGTGGATCAAACAAATGCCAAGTAGAACTACTTCTTAAGTAGAATGAACTAATTAGCATGTAAAGATTGTAAGGTTATCCTAGGGAAGTGCTTAACATCTCAACATAGGCTAACAACCCTAGATTTATATATTAAAGGACAACATAGAGTAAGGAAAAGCACTAGAAACACAAGAACGAGATGGCTAAAAGATGAGAAACTAGCACTATTTAGGAGTAGAATGCTTAAGGGGGCCTTTTGGAACATAGAGGATGAGACTTATGTTATGGGGAGTAGGATGACGGAAGACATTAGGAAAATTTTGAAAGAGGTTCTTTAGGAGTTAAAGGGTAGATGGCTTGTGGGAAAAGAAATTTGGTGCTGGAATGACGATGTACAAGATATATTTAACGTAAAGAAAGAATCCTTTAAGAGATGGAAAAATGATAGAAATAGCGAGAACTTCAAAAGATATAAATTAGCTAATAAGAAGGTTAAAAAGATAGTTAGAGACGCTAAGTTAAAAGGCTATAATGAGTTTTACAAAAAATTATATAGTAAAGAGGGAGAAAAAGATATTTACAAACTAGCTAAAATTAGAGAAATAAAAACAAGAGATTTTAACCAAGTGCATCAAGGGCGATGAGTCAAAGGTTTTAGTTAACGATGAGGAAATAAATGATTGATGGAAAGACTATTTTGAGAAACTATTAAATGAAAATCACTATGAAAACTTAGAATATATAGAAAATGGTAAGATTCATGAAACATTCTTTTGTAGAATAAAGAATTCCGAAGTAGAGTTTGTAACGCTCCTAAAACTAGGTGTCCTTTTTCAACTAGTTGATCACCCATTAACCCACAGAAGTACCCGTGAGTATTGCATAACCCAACAACATGGCAATGACATCCCCTTCATCGGGATCATTAACAACATAGAGTTTAGATGAAGTCTCCGTTGTACCGGGCACTCCCAAACTCATAACTTGTGCACCTTTCCATCACATGACCCATTCGAGATCCAATATATATTAATTTACTCTTAAGATAACACCATTTATCCCCTTGAAGTAAAAGGACTCAAGGCTTGGAAGCATTGTAAAAGCATTTTAAATTTCAAAGTTTGAAGAAAACCTACCGATAGAAGATGTGCATGTTCTACTAGTAGAAAGAGCCTACGGGAAATGTTCTATCGGCAAAATCGACGTTCTACCGGTAGAGAAAGCCTACTGAAAATGTTCTATCAATAGAAAAACTCATCGTTCTACCGGTAGGTCTTTCAGTTTTCCCTTGATTCCATCCTTTTTCCAATTTTAACCCATTCCAACCTTATACAACATCAGCCCAAACTAATATAACATCAATTTTAAACAAATACTGTTCATACAAGTTTGATTGCAATCGCTTTACATTACATTACATGCCCAAAACCTAAATAACATATTACATTTACAAAATATGATTTAAAAGCCACATTTCGGCTTTTCTTCATCAATGAGGGCCCGATCGAGAGCCATCCATCGGCACATGTCCTGCACCTGAAATGTTGTCTCCATAAAGGGTGAGTCACGCTCAATAGGGTATTTTCTAAAAGGGCTACTCCCCAACCTAGGTGCATATGAAATGTTCACATGCAAATCACAAGCAAGAATTACTCCACTCAAGAAGATGCAATTCAACAATGGACTCCTTTATACCATACTATGATATGAGATGTGACTCACACATACAACTCAACTTGAGCCTTTACTGGCTCCCATAACCTATGCAATGCCATGTGTATGAATCCGAGCATTCCAAGCTTTTACCATTGATGTTACAAATCCAATGATCTTTTTAAAAATAAACCATGTGTCTTTGTTGGGTAGACGGATTTTGGTGACTCACCACCGGTTCCACACACCGATGCAATTTTTTGGACTTTCATTGGTAGAAGTGTATAAATCAATAACCAAGTCTTGCACCCGAGGGAGAATCTAGCCCTACTTGCTATACCTGACACAAGTTGTTTTCATACAACTGTGCAACTCAGCAAAACCTAGGTCCAACATTCCCGAATCCACTTATCAACCACCAAGAATGGTGTTTGATCCAATCAAAATGCATACACAACCACACTTATGTCATTGCCCGCGAATGCGATGTTTCCCATGCTTATGCAAATGTAAATGTACAAGTGCAATTTTCACATCAAGTTCAATATGTCAAGTATACATTATGAACAAATTTAATATCCATCAACTTTTTCCATGGTAAATTACATCATAAGCCTATAACTACCATCAATAACCTCGATGTCAATATATCATAATGCACATACAAACATCAACTCCCAAGCATGTTATAACACAATCAATGCAAATAACACATTTAATCCACATAGAAATTTCATCAAACACCTTCAAGACACAAAATCATGTAAACACATAATATGCCCCATTTCATCACATATTTTAAGAAATCACAAACAAGTAATTTCTACATACCCAATTAATGCTAGAATTGATTTTTACCATTCTTAATACTCATTTCCTGCATTTCAAAAATCATAGGTATGCGTTATATATGAGATTACATCTCTAACACCCTACCCATTCCATATATCAACCTTAGGTTGGAAATAAACCTAATTAAGAAAAGAAACCTATCTCTTGAAGCGTAAAACAAATGGTAGAAAGCTCCAAAATACCCAAATCAAGATTTAACCCTTGATAATCTAAGATCATGTCTTTTGAACTTCATCAAAATTCGTGCTTTTTGGTACATAGGTGTATCCCGCATCGCGTAGATGAACTTTGATTCTTGGCCCAGGTCGATTCGACGAACGTAGGACTATAGATCATAGAGAAGTTGGAGAACTCTCTTTTCTCTTTCTTCCTTCTCCAACAAAAATCCAGCTAAGAAATGGGGAGAAAATATTTATACTCTCTAAACACTTGCCCCTCATTGGGCCACACGTCCTCTATTCCCGGATCCGATTTCATCTCGAAATAATTAAATTTCGTCCCGATTCAAGTTTAAAATATTTTTATTTGAACTAAATTTAAATTATTTTCTAATTTTCAAAATTTAATTTCAGGTCTTGTTTATTTTGGTCATGTGACACCTAATTGTCTCGTAAAACGTAAAAAATCTGATTGTCTCAAAATTTAACAAAAATTGACCGGGTAACTAGATTTCGCANTTCAGGTCTTGTTTATTTTGGTCATGTGACACCTAATTGTCTCGTAAAACGTAAAAATCTGATTGTCTCAAAATTTAACAAAAATTGACCGGGTAACTAGATTTCGCAAGACAAATCTAATGGTGAGGTCCATTTTGTCATACGTGTTCTAGAAAAATTCAAATTTTTAACCCGTACCGTAGTGACTAATTATTGTTTTGCCATTTTTTTTTATAAAAATTTAAATTTACCCGGGTTTACATTCTTCCCCACTTAAAAGAAATTTTGTGCACGAAACTTACACACATATGCACACTTAACCACATGCATATGCAACAAGTTATATAACACTCATAACCATAAGAATATACTTCCATCCTCGAGTAAGAATGGATAACTAGGACGTATAGTGTCCTCACGTTCTCATGTTACCTCCTCTACACCTCGATGTTGCCATAACATCTTCGCCAGCCACATGGTATTGTCTCACAAAACCTATTCTCGGCTCTCCATGATACGCACCGTCCCTCCTCGAAGGTCCCATCCACATCAACAATCAGCTCAACCTAATCTGTAAAGCCTCAAAAACCACCTTGGACGACATTACAATTTAAAACCATTCACATCATGAGAGCAACTAATATAATCCATTAATAAATAAAAATCCATTCATCATATCTAATATTTACAACATCATCCCAAAAGAATATGCCCAACCATGTCAATTACATCCAAAAAAATCAAATTTAACTTGCAGCGAAATAACAAAAATATTAGACTCCACCGAGTCTCAAAAGGAATTTCCTAGTCTAGCACCTAGGAGAGTATAGCCCTAAGAATCCACCTCGGGTTCTACGTGCCCGTCTAGCAAAGCTTCCCAATGCACCTGTTCATCGACTATGAGCTCCTCATCTAACACGTAATCTGTAAATATATTGTTTGTAGGGGGTGAGCACTAAGCTCTGTAGCAACATTCCTCCCAAACTCGAACAAGGTTTAGAAAATATGTAAAACAAGTCGGTCTCATTTCGCAAATATCATATACTAATTTTTAAAATAAAATAGGAACATTTGAATAGATCTCAAGTTTACACAATAACAATAAATTAAGTGAAGTAATAATGTCAAATTACAAATAACAAATTATTTCCAACCATAAACCATTTCCCACAAGTTCTTGTAGAATCCCATATTTCCACAAGCTCTTGTAGAAAATCATTTCTGGTATTAACAAATCATTTACAACCATGAACCATTTCCCATAGGTTCTTGAAGAGTCCCATACCTCCACAAGCTCTTGTAGGAAACCAATTCCACACAATAACAATAATCGTTCAATAGTGTTATCCCATATTCTCATGTATGTTGGTTACTTCCCATGAATCTACACAATGACTCTACCTCGTTCACCCAATCATAACCACACAAATCACTTTAGGAAGGGCGTATACCGTCTCCCACGGTATTGATGAATCCTTCCCAGGAAAGTTATAGCATCCCTAAGCCTCGAACTTACGTGAACAATAGTGGTTGCTCTCACAAACAACAAATCACTATAAGTGTTAGAAAATCATCTCACCCTCACTGGGATAGACTAACCTCTAACACTCTATGGCAGTGCTCGAATGCAATTCAAGTCCATCACAATAACCATACAAGAGATGTAATTCCAACGAAATTCTCAAATCATAAGTAAATCATAAATCTCCAATTTCATCGGCATTTTTCCAATAGAACAATTTAAGAAATTAAGCAAGAGATCATCACCAATACCATTTTATTACTAAACACAAAGAACTAGGGTTTCGAAATCAAGAATAAAGGAAGAATCAAGAGGAAAATCCATCTCTTTTGAAAACTAGGGTTTGATGACAAGAAAAGAAATCTCATGGTTATATAACCATAGCTTTGTTTAAAACATGGTAATGATTGCAAAAATCTCAAGGAATCATGATTTCATAGCATTTACATATGATTAAGAGTGGAAACATACATATACATACATGCCCTAGCCTCGATGGACAAGAATGGAAGGAACCCCTACCTTGGTGTTCTTGAAAATTAGGGCTTTGATCCAATCCAATGTGCAAATCCCCTTTGATCTTGTGTTGTTTTCCTCTCTTTCTTCTTCTCTAAGGTTTCTTAGGATTAGAGATGTTGAAATGGGGCTAAAGAAGTTGTTCTTAAGTATTTATAGTGGAAGGAAGGCCGGCTGNCTTCTTCTCTAAGGTTTCTTAGGATTAGAGATGTTGAAATGGGGCTAAAGAAGTTGTCCTTAAGTATTTATAGTGGAAGGAAGGCCGGCTATTTGCGACTTAAAAATTCAGATTTTTGAAAAACCTTCCAGAAGGTTTTTCATCGACCTTCCGGAAGGTTTGCCCATTGGACCAACTTTTCCATTATCCTTCTAGAGGAACATTACTTTAACCTTTTGGATGGTTTTCATCGACCTTCTGAAAGATTTTGCCCACTGGATTAGCATTTACCTTTACCTTCTGGAACGTTTTTCATCAACCTTGCGGAAGGTTTTACCTATTTTTCTACAAATCCTTCCTTCTTCATTTCCAACCCATTCCAATCCGTTCCACAACCATCCAAAACTTATACAACATACATTTGTACGTCAAACCTAGTTAGTACAAGTTCTATTACAACGATTTCATATATTTACAAGCTAAAACTAAGTTTTAACTACTATTTACTCAAATTTTTTTCCTATTAACATTTCAAAAAGAAATGATTACTTGCTATATAAAGATAAGAGTGTGGGGGGTTTACATAATCCACTACATGTGTAGTATCTAGAGTGTACTTCTGGAGCATGGAGACATGGAATACCTCATGAACATTTGGTAAATTTGGCGGTAACGCCAATTGGTAAGCAACTGCACTAGTCCTTTTGAGTACCTCAAAGGGCCCGATATACTTCGACGATAGCTTTCCCCGCTTCTCGAACTTGACCACTCATCTTTTGGGCATCACCTTCAAGAAAATGTAATCATCCACCTCAAACTCTAGAGGTCACCATCGTCTGTTGATGTAGCTCTTCTGTCGGCTTTGAGCTGCGAGAAGATGATTCTATATCAAGTCCACCTTTTTTAAGGTGTCTTTAACCAAATTAGGACTTGTAGAGGGTGTCGTTCCAACCTCCGTCCAACAAACCAGAAAATGGTACGACCTCCCATAAAGTGCCTCATAGGGTGCCATCTGTATTCTTTCTTGATAACTATTATTGTAGGCAAACTCCACTTAGGGTAAGTGCTCTTTCCAGCTGCCCTTAAGATCAAGGACGCATGCCCGTAGCATGCCTTCTAAATTTTGGATGGTCTTCTTTGACTAATTGTTTGTCTGGGGATGAAAAGCTGTGCTCCATTAACTGTGTCCCCATGGCATGTTGAAAACTCTCCCACAAATGGGCCGTGAACTTGGAATTGTGATCCGATACTATAGATACGGGCATCCTATGTAACTGGACTATCTCCCGTATGTACAGCCTGTAGAATTCCTCTTGTGCGAAGGTCATCTACAATGCCAAAAAAGTGTGTCAACTTTGTAAGCTGATCCACTATCATCCACACCGCGTCATGTCCTCGCAATGTCTGTGGCAAGTGGGTCACAAAATCTATCATGACATGATCTCACTTCCGCTCAGCCAACTCTGCAAGTGCCATTCTATGCGGAGTCATAGAAATAGGTGATGTACTGGGGTGCAACTCAATGGTGAAGTCAACATCCTGATGTGAAGTTAATCCTCGTAGTTCGTCCAAAAAAGCAACCTTATACTCATAAACCACCTGAGATAAACCCAATTCCTGTCTCACCTTGTTCTCCAAGGTAAGGCTTGCTAGCCAATCCATCAACTGACTGTACTATTGAGAGTCATACATAGCTTGGAGCAAAGCATCGTACTTTTTCCCCTGAAACTTGAAACAAACACCCTTGGTGTGTAGGTAGTGACCCCCACACATAAGAACAATCTCTATGCTGATTTGAAGATCTACCACCATATCCTCGCCCAAGATGACTCAGAATCTCCTTTTGAGTGGCTTCAAACTGATCCATTCTAGTCTCAAGACTCAACAATATCTCCCTATTAGTCCTTGAATCCATCAGTGCTATCTCATGTATGGTCTACTCGTCTTGTTCCACAATACCCTGTGCCTTATCCTCATTGGCTCCCTCTCCTTTATTTGCTTGCTAGCCTCGTTGTTGTACTTCTTGCACTCCATGGCTCTTCTTTGGAGAAGTAGCATCAAGGTATGACAGTTCCTCAAAGGGTGTCCATGTGGGATCTATCACAATTCCCATACTTTTACATAGATTGGTCACCAAAATCCCGAAGGAAAATGAGGTCTTCTTATTATGAACTGACAATGTCATTTGTTCCATTATCAAGTTTGGCAAGTCGATGTAATGACCAACACCATAGGAAAAGTGCAACCTAGCCCTCTCAATGCAAACTTGATTTTTCTGGAATTGAGTCATAAAATTGGCAATAATCAAATTCAAAATTTTGTATTTATCAGTCAAATCCCCTTGTTTAATACATTTGTCACTCTGCTTGATTTTGAATTGGTACTAATTAACCCTAAATAATGCATTAATGAATTAGGTTTTAAAGTTAATTGTGTGTGTAAATTAGGTTAAAATAACTAAGTTATGGAAAACTAGGGTTAATGCATGAGTTTGATATTTTGCAGGGTTTTGTGCGAAAATATTGAAATTCAGGAGGGATAAAATTCACAAGCTAAATGAGGAAGGGGGGGCAAGTGCAATATTCAAGTTTATACATCCAAGCAAGGAGTTGCTAACCTTGCAAAATCTAGAGAAAAGCCACTGTTCGGACGATGGTGGTGGCGTCTAGATGGTCCTAAACTACCTTAGTTCTCTCTCCTCACCCTATTGGTCCAATTATGCAACAAAAGTCCTCCTATTGGTCAGTCAAGAGTTTGCCACCTCAAGAGCCCCTTCTAGTGCTTATAAATAGGTTGCTTCAACTTTGTTTTTAGGGGATTCGCCTACAGTTCATTCAGCGATAAAATGAAGGATAGAAAGAGAGAAAAAGAGGAGCGAAGCCCTGCTAGAATCAGTTTTTAGCCAGAACTATCTCCACTTCTACATTTTTGTTTAATCCTTTCTACTTGGAGAGTTGAACCTCTCCCACTTTTGTGCCCTAACTGGTGATAAGAGTGGTAGTATTTCAGCTATTCCTTGGGGAAGGATTTGTTTTGTATTTTGTTTCGGTTGTAATGAGATTATTTCACTCCTTTTGCTGGTCTATAGCAATGAGGTATGAGTAGTCCATTTATACTCTTCAGTGAAGGGTGAATACGTGTGTAAAATTGTTTATGTTATGGAAATGTCGATGTTTTAGTTATGCTTTAATGTTTATACATCCTTAATTGATGGATGGTTATATTTATTATATTCTCATGGCTAATGAACACTGAGCAGTATTTAATGTCATATACCATACTATCTATACTTATTACGTACTTCATGTATGATACAATGATGTATGTAGTTGGGCTTTATGTAACAGTCAAGAGATTGGTTATATCAGGTTAAATCTTGGCATAGCCAATGCTTTTGATTCAATGTATAAATCAAAATTCCGTCATCACTAAATCATCAACTTGCCAATTTAATAAATGTAGTAAAACTTTTGAATGGTTCACCTTCTGGTTTACTAGGGTTATTTGATTGATGCACGGTACAAAGACCTTCCGACTAACCTAATTAGTTGCTGTGTTATGGTTCAATATACATCAAACCTACCGGTTAACTTTCTAGTAAAATGGGAGTTAATTGTTGTAAGGTGATATTTCCAATAACTAAATAATATAATGCATGTTGGATCCCCAAGCTAAAGAATACCTTTTTTATTATTGTCTTTCAAAGTTTTAGTTAAGTTTTTATTTGATTGTTCTAAGCTCACACCACAAGCTATTCCATTGCACATTACATCCACGACAATTTCACCATTTCTGTTTTGAATCCTGATAGTTATCTCCTTGTGGGTTCAACCTCGAACTTAAACTGAGAAATACTACAATTTTTTGACCACTTATACTTGGGTGTATGAAATAAATCAGGTAAGATCAGGTACACCCAAGTGCAGGTGGCCAGTGGCAATAATAACTTAGTGAGACTGTGGTCGATCCTCAGGGAATTGATTTGGAATACGAAAAGGTGAAAAGGAAGAATAGTTTATTTGAATTGTAAAGTGGGTAATTGTAGCTAATTATAAAGAAATTCTTATGTATGAAAAGAACACTCTAGTATCAGGATCAAGAACTAATCATATATATTGAATATAATATCAATGCAATTATTTCTTATCTCAGTTGATTTCCAATGTCAACATAACAAATGATGGATATAACTTTTAAACCAAGATTTGATTACTATGAAAATATGACTTTAAGAGTTAGTAATATAAACTCGCAGGAAATTATAAGAATTGTCCATAACCAGGAATCAATGAACAATCAAACAGGTATACAAAGCATATTACATTGATTAGAATTATTCAATTAATTGGATAATAAAAATGATAAATTATTCTAGAACAATAAACAAATAATGAAATTAACATAAATATCAATATACAATCCAAGAACCCTACCCTAACTAGAGAATCCAAAGAAGGTTACTCACTGGCCCTGGAGGTTTTCTCAAAAGACTGGAAAAATTGCCTAAGGGAAAGAAGAAGATCCCTATACAACTGACTCTTCCCCCTATTTGTATTTAATAAAAATATCAATAATATAATAAAATCATTATCTAAAGTATTTAAACCTCTACTAGGGTAAAACAGAATGACACCTATTTCTATACACTCATCTTGCGCCCGGACGTAAGCCTTATATTGGGGGTCTTCTCCTTGGTCAACTAATTGAGTTTGAATGTCTAATTACATCCCAACGAGGGTACACCGCATTGTCAAATCCTAGTCTGCATGCATCCCCACGTTCTAACACCTTGAATTCTATGGAATCCAACATTCAGCAGGTGCGTTTGGACAGAAGAATTGCATTCGGACAGAAGCATTAGTATCCATTTCTTAAAAACACTTAGCCAAAATCCAAGAGCTCCTCAATTCAACAGTTATGTCCAGATACATCTAGCTATCCAGGACTGGTCTCACAATATCCAAGTTGACTTCATTGACTTATTTTTAAATTCCTTTTTGACCCCCTTGATTTCTTTGTAATCTCCAATCATCTGGTCGATTCACCAAGCACTCCACTTTGGCTCAATTTATATGTTTTACCTGATAAAATAACCAAATAGTAAATACCAATCATATCATAAACTCAAGGGATTATCCAATTAATAGCTCAAAGTCAACGTAATTCATCATAAATAATAGATAGATAATTGATACTTTTAATGATGAATCACAACCTCTAACCTACACCTTACTAGTCTTTAGTATGGTAACAATCTTAGAACAAACTACTAAAATAATCTATCAAAACTAATCCACTTTCGTAGGATTCCTGATTGTATTTAGCCTATGCAAAAAGCCTTTAAGATACCTACAAACTTCCATTAATCTACCCATTGTTTTGAACTTGTCATATAACTTAACCAATAATCAAGCAAATTATACAAATAAAAATATGAACAAGTGCATACTAAGTCAAATCATAGAACCACAGACTATAAAATAGTGTTTATAGATTACATCCCCATTGAAACTCATGTGCAGTGTGTAAAATACCAACTCATGTGTAGTGTGTAAAATACCTTACATGAAAATACATTACTTCTCTACTATCCACTGCTAACTTTGAATCAACCCTTACTCAAGTTATGCTCTCAACAATGAAATCACCCAAATTATATTGAGCAATTTCCCTTGTTTTTCCATATAAGCAGAATAATTGTAAAAACAAAACAAATTATACCTCACATATGATTATAACCAATGAAAACTATCAAAGAAAGGAAATGATCATAGTCTCATGATCATAAATCAACACATAATACGCAAAACAATTGCTATCATCCTCCTCATTCACACAAGTCATGCATTACTAACAACTCTTGAGATTAGCTAGGTCTTTTTCTTAGGTTTTAATGTGGCATTGGGTAATGGGTTTAAGAAATGAACAAAAACAAGAGTACAAACTATTATCCCAAGAAAGCTTTGTATCCCACTATTTCTTGACATATACTTTCAAAAATTCTCCTTACAAACATGATTCTTTTCAACACCTTCTTATCGACATAGTTCATCTTTTTTTTTTTTTCTTTCATTGCTTTCTTCCTTCTTTTACTGCATGCTCATCATCTTTGTTTTTTTTTTTCAACAAGCGTATATACATTTTTTTTCAATTCAAACACTTTTCAATCTTACAAGTATACCAAAAATTTGCCTTTTAGGTTTTAACAAGTGCCAACCACATAATCCATTACATAGTCATGATATAGCTCAATCTCGGGATAGTCAAGGGTAGATGATATTTTATCTCATACTAGGCTTGGTTATTATATGTGGGTTAACAAACTAATTTTCAACCAAAAAGGCTCAATCATAGCTTCCGAGGATAATAAAATTTCAAGAAATAAGGCTAAGGCTCAAATAGTAACAAACATAGCCTAAAATCATATACCAAGAGTTTTTAGTAACACAATTCCTATGCAAATAATTCAAAATCAAGCAGCCATTCATAATATCAGTATTGGCCAAAACAAGCAAAATGAAATTATTCAAGAAATAAAACTGAATGAAATTACTTTGTTGAGTAAGGGTAAATGTCACTCCAAGAATGAATGACTCTAAACTCACAAGGGACATCATACCATTCTCCACTATATGTATCAAATGTGAAGTAACATATATTTTCCTCACTTCTAATACAAGCAAGGTCATACATGTACTATTGTTATGTTTCAATTGGGAGTAAACAATCATTAATCTCATTATATGCACATAATTAAAAATAATTTGACAGTTTAATACTTAAAATTCTGCAATGAAACCATAGTATATATTGATCAAAATGGGTTTTCATTACAGACTCTAACTAAAAACAAAAATAGACCAAGTCAAGCCTTGACTCTACTACTTACAACTAATGGCTTTGAGCTAACTAAATTCTAAACTAGTCACTACAAAGACAATAGAAATAGTAAGCGCATCAAACATAAATCATCTAAGTAGAAGGACCAGTTCCATCTTGTGGTCCAAGCTGTAGGCGAAGCAAGATCTCCCCATGGCCTGCCAAAATACCCCTTATCTGTCTTTGCTCCTCAAGAATTTGGAGCAAGAGATCTCTATCAGATCATCTATCTATTGTAAAACCCAAAAAAATTTAAAATTTTATGAAAAAAAGGACAATGGTAATTAATCGTTACGGTATGAGTTGAAAACTCAATTTTTTCTAGACCTCGGATGATGGAACAGACCTCACTGTTGAATTCATCTTGTGAAATCTAGTTAGTCAATTTTCGTTGAATTCTGAGACATTCCAATTTTTTGTATTTTACAATACAATCGGGCGTCGCGTGACTAAAATAAGTGCAATCAGGTTTTCATATGAAAGATGGTGAATAATTTAAGCTATTTCAAATAAAATATATTGAATTTAAAATGAGACAAGAACTAATTGATTCAGGATAGAATCAGATCAGAAAAGATGGGAGGTGTNTCTAGTTAGTCAATTTTCGTTGAATTCTGAGACATTCCAATTTTTTGTATTTTACAAAACAATCGGGCGTCACGTGACTAAAATAAGTGCAATCAGGTTTTCATATGAAAGATGGTGAATAATTTAAGCTATTTCAAATAGAATATATTGAATTTAAAATGAGACAAGAACTAATTGATTCAGGATAGAATCAGATCAGAAAAGATGGGAGGTGCGGCTAAATGAGAACCAAGCAAATGGGGGGTATAAATAGGGGAGAAAAATCATTTTTCTCCCCATTTACACAGTTATTTTTGGATAGAGAGATAGAAAGTACAGGGAGAAAAACCAAATATCTCCAAGCTTCTCGTTGCGATCTAGGGTGATCCATCATTCAAATTCCTTCGGGCCAAGAACAAAAGTTGTTTTATGCAACGATAGCTACGAGTATATACTAAAGATCATGGTTTTTGTTAATGTCTCAAGAATGGGATTGTTGGGATCAAGGCCTTGAGGCTTGAGTTGGGTTTTGTTGGAGTTTCTGCTATGTGTATTACGCTTTAAGAGATAGGGTTCCTTTCCTAACTAGGTTTATTTTCAACATTGGGTTGTATATGAAATGGGTAGCATGATTGGAGATGAAATCTCGTCTGAATATACTACTAGTGTATCTAGAGTATAGAAAATGATATAAGAATGGATAAAATCAATTCTTGTATAAATTAGGTTTGTTGAAGTTTCTTGTTTGTAATTTTATGAAGGAATGTGTTAAATTGGGCATGCTATGTGTTTTCATAAATTATTTGTCTTGTAGAAGTTTGATAAAATGCCTAAGAATAATTTAAGTATGTTATTTGAATGAGAATGAGATAACATGCTTGGTAATGTTGTGAATTGTAATTATATGCTTATGATATAGTTGACAATTGAAAAATGTTGATTGAGATGGAAAATTGTTCATAATATGCTCATGACATATTGAACATGATATGAAAATTACAAATGTACATTACATTTTCATAAGCACGGGAAGCCTTGTATTTGTGGGTATGTGACATGAGTGTGGATGTGGGTGCATGATTTGATCAAACACCATCCATGGTGGGTTGATACGTGGGCTCGAAAAGGGTTGATAAGTTCGACTGAGTTGTATGAGTTACATTGAAAACAATGGTTGCGTATAGAAAGAAGGGATATATCCTCTCTTGGGTGCAAGACTTGGTCACTTGCCTTAAGGTGAAATTTTGGAAAAGTGTGTAGGCATACATGGAGCCTAGGGTGAGATGTCCTTGAAATGCCATGTGGGCTAGTAGTCCCTTGGTGGAAGTCCATAAAATAACCACCTAAGAAAGACTCAGGATTTATAAATTGGTCATTGGATGTTCAACATTAATGATGGGGGCTTGGAATGCCTGGATGTATACACATGACATTGCATGTGGTGTGCGAGCCGGTGGAGGGATTCGGTTGCATTACATGTGTGAGTACCATCTCATGACATGGCATGACATTGTGAAATCCATTATAAATTGCATATTCTTGAATGAATGTTTGATTGATTGCTAAATGGTATGTAAAAATTTCATATGCATTTGGGTTGGGGAGTGGCCTCTTAGGAAATCACCTGTTGAACATAACTCACCATTTATGGGAACAATATTTTAGGTGTGAGACAAACAACGGTGGATGACCATCACATGGGTACTTGTTAATGAAAAAGCCGAGATGTGGCTTTGAATTACATTTTGCAAAACAATTATGTAATTTGTTTTGAACTTATAAAATTGTGTAAAGAGTTTTGTAATGGACTCTTATGGACTATAAATTGTGTTAATGAATGTATGGGTGTGCTTGGAAAGAGATTGGATGGTTAAAGGTTGAAAATTAGAAAGAATTGGGAAAAATATGGGCCTAGGTACTGATACCTAAGTGATTAAGTACCGGTACCACGCTGTTGGATGGTCCAGGTACCGATACCTAGATTGATAGGCACCAGTACTTGGATTCTAGTGGACTTAGGTACCAGTACCAAGGCTTCAGGTACCGGTACCTTGATGGACAGTGGACTAAGGTACCAGTACCACGACATATAGGTATTAGTACCTAGCAAATAGTGGGCTCAGGTACCGGTATCTAAGTGATTAAGTACCAATACTTGGCAAAATGGAAGGGACCTGGCAAACAAAATACTCAGATACTGGTACCACGTGTAAGAAGTACCGGTAACTCTTCCAAAATTTTCAAAAATTTAAATATAACTCTGCCAAGCCTCTAAATCTTTAGCTCTCTTGTTAGGATGATGTAATTGGTCAAACATTAAGTTCTAATTAATAGAGATGGACCTTAGAACGGTCAAGTGGTTAATATGTGCACAGGTTTTGTGCTTGGGGGTGCTCTGGTACAAGGAAGACTCTACCCAAAATTTGTTTTGGTTACGATCCCGGAGAAGGGGATGTGATGACGTGGTGTTAATATATACAACATTCACGGATACTTCCGTGGCTTGATGGGTGAACAACGGGTAGATAAAGGACCCCCAAATTTTGGGGTGTCTAATGAACGCGTAATATTGCATATTTAACAGCCTCATTACATGTATTTTAACTCAACTTTGCATTTAATTAGTTAGAGTTCATCGAAGTTGTGAATAATGTGAAAATTTTGATGTTGCAGTTTATAATAGAATAATTGATGGCTTTCAGAACCCTGTAACTGTGTGAATGAGTGGTGAATAGATGAACACATTACATGAGGATTTAGAAAATTAAAAATGAAAGAAATCAAGGAGGTATCGATGCTTAGTTACATAGGTACCAACACCCACACCATTTGGTAGAAATACCTCTATATTCCCAATTTTTGACCATGATACACTTAAAATATGAAAAAAAATATAAAACATGAAAGTTGTAGATCTGGATGTCCTCTATATTGTATCAAAATTTAGGCTCAATCAGAAGGTTGTATCAAAAGTTATAACAAATTTACAAAAATGGTTTTGAGCTTGTATCCTCCTTTAAGACCTTCCAGAAAATTTTGCTTCGAATTTCTGGAAGGTTTTGTTTCGACCTTCCAGAAGGTTTTGCACACTTGAAAAAACCTTCTGGAAGGTTGCTTTGACCTTCCAGAAGGTTTGGTCCAGAAATGCTAGACTTCTGTAACACAAGCTCCACTTGCTCGGGGGTCCCACCTATGATTCTCCCACACATCCCCTAACATATTCTACATTTATGCATGTCTACCTACACCCTAAAGTCAGCTTTAGAAGATGGAGGATGGTAAAGGAGGAGAGAGAAGGAAAGAGGTATGGTGGGTGTAGGCTAAGCTTGTCCTAGCCTGTTCAAGCGATTAACTGACTTCCCATTGATGGAAAACCTGCACACACAGGCAATAGGAGCCTCATGGACAAAAATGCAAGGGCTACACACCATTTATTCAGCTTCACACAAGCTTGGGAGGAAAGGAGGCTACCTAAGCTTAGGATTAGTTTTAGAGATAGAAAGCTCAAGGAAGAGAGAGAGAAAGCCTGGTTTTCATATTACTTTACCATTTACAGAGTTATAAGCTTTAAAATACTTGTAATATTTCCCCTTTTCACTTTCAACTCTTTCATTCAAGTTGTATGCAAGCTTAACTACATTTTCTACCATTTCAAGTTTTACATTTGGGTATTTGCCTTCAATATTTGTATTTTGACTATAAATGTCATTTCTCTTAACTCTTTTCTTGCATTAATACAAGCTCTATGTTTCATTTGTTCACCATGTCTCTTTACATTATGATTTTTTTTGCTTTAACTATGGATATTTAAGTTTTTAGTTGGCTAATCCAAGGGAGATTTCCTCTTGGGTATGCTAAATCAACTCTTCACCATTCTTTCTCGTAGTGTAAGTATAGTTGTGAGCTCTTGATACACTGTAGACTTGTCACGGAGTATGCTTGAGCATACACCTCCACATTAGTCCCTTACTTCCTACGAATCAATCGAGCACCAAGGCACCATTGGAGGAATGTTTTGAGTTAATTGGGCATTCCTATTGGAATGACCCCTTTGGATTAACCAACCTTGTTTTTATTGCATTTTAATCAAAAACTTGACTCACCAAAACACAAATTGACAAGATTTTACACTTTTCATTTTTTTACAAAATCACCTTCACCACACTTGACCTTTCCTTACTTGAGGAGACGACCTTGGAATACCCATTCTAAGTAAAACACGGCACTCGAAAGTCTCTCTTTGCTTGGGGAGCACTTTTGCACACTCACGCACATTTTCATTCACACGCATGTTTTCCCTATTTCTAACATCGAACTCGAGGGAGAGTGACACTCACCTACACACATAAGCCATATACACATTGAGGGCTTGTGTTCAGAGATTAGGGTGAACACCATCGAGCATTTTTTGCGCCGTTGCCAGAGAAGGTTAAGCGTCGAGTTCGAAGGTGATTTTGGACGACATAGGTAAGTCTCGTGATTTTCATCATGGGCCAAGGTATGTCGTCTTGATTGTAAATAGTTTGTATTTTGTGTTATGTTTCCTAATTTTTATGATAATGTGTCAAATGCTCCAAAATTTGAAAATGTGTGTGAGATTTGTGATGAGTATGAACACATCAGTAGTGAGTGTCCATTAAATTATACGGTTCAAGACTTTGCATGTGAAGGATCAATTTCAATATTGGCTCCCAAATNATTTGTGATGAGTATGAACACATCAGTAGTGAGTGTCCATTAAATTATACGGTTCAAAACTTTGCATGTGAAGGATCAATTTCAATATTGGCTCCCAAAATTTTTTTTCCCGACCATTATGTTGCAACGCTTTATCCGAATTATGTTTAGGAGAACGAACCTTATAAATTTTCATCCGATCTCATGCCAACAAATGAATTTTACCACTATCCAACATATGAGGACTCAATCGAACAAGAATTGGAAAATAGTTTTTGCGAGTTTATGCTATACTAAATGAAAGTTAATGCCCAAGTAGCCCAACAATTTTTCTTGTGAAATTCTATCCCTAATGTCATGTTTGAGCCTTGTTGAAAATTCATTTCCATGCCACACATTTAACCAAGCCGGTGCAAAATGATAAAAATTTACCACACCTTGGTTGTTCCGAGAGCTGACCATGATCAACCATAAAAGAGAAGGAAATGTGGTGCGAGCAAAAGGGATGAATGATGGAAGCTGAAAATTTCACAAAAAGTGGAAATTGTTGACAATAAAGGTCATGCCTTAGAATAACCCTCTTTGTTGTCCTCTTTCCTTCATTTCATTCGTCTCAATATCACCCAAAGGCCCCATTATAACCCTTGAAAGTCATAAATGATCTAGAGAAAGCATGGGGAAGGCACACTTTTAAAGAAAAAGAAAAGTTGATCTTGCTATCTAGTGCCCTAACATTCATTTCATGAGATTATTCCAGGATTGTTTCATTTTTTTATGCATGTGCTTTATTTTTGGGATTATATGTGAGCATACTTCGATTTGTGCATTAGATTCTATTTCACATATACAGATGGAGAGCATCCCAGGATAATCATAATATTATTCATTTTTGAGAGAAACCCTTAGGGAGTTTTGCATCAAAGCTGAATTTGGATAGCTAAGTGAATGTAGATTTCGTTGAGTAAATGCTTAAATTACATATTCATTTCACACACACACATGAGTTTTGAAAGGAAATGTGTAGGCAGATACTCTAGAACAACATTTAAGGCTATGATTTGATTCATATGTGATTAGTTCGGGTGCATTGGATAAAGCTATTTTTGACATCCCAATGCTAGTTAGGATAAGAATATGTGTTTCAAATGTTGGATATGAGGAAAAGAAGTTTGTAGGTACCTTCACTAGAAACCTTCACGAGACAAAACTCGTCCACTAGAGATCACCTAAGGGTTTAAAGGCTCGTTGCATATGCTAAATGCAATAGCGGAATTAGAATGTGTTTGTTTTTGTTTGCTTAATTTTTACATTTAGTTTGCTAGGGACTAGCAAAACTTAAGTTCGGGGGTGTGATGAGTGATGGGTGTGTAATATTGAATATTTAACAGCCCAATTACATGCATTTTAACTCAACTTTGCATTTAATTACTTAGAGTTTGTGAAACCCGGGAAAAATTTTAACTTTTTCTGAAAACAAAACGGCAAAATGGTAATTTGCCATTATAGTGTGGGTTAAAAAAAAAAACTGGTATTTTTATAGACCTCGGATGATGAAACGGACCTCACCGTTGGATTCGTCTCACGAAATCTAGTTACCCAGATAAATTTCGTCGAATTCTGAGATAGTCAGATTTTTCACGTTTTTCGAGGTGACGACTGTTCAATGACCCCAAAAAAAAATGAAATTTTTATAAAAATTTGAAAATTTGAAAAATATTTTAAATAAAGTTCATATAAAATATTTTGAGTTTAAATCGGTACGAAATTTAATCGTTTCG
>CAUOFW020003169.1:1359289-1407386 GCA_963454935.2 Ilex paraguariensis | reverse complement strand
GCGATTCCTGAATCCGATACCCCATAAAGGCACATGATTTTGATATATAAATTATTCATTTGATGGGAAACATCCAAGAATGAATTAGTTTTATGACATATGGTTGATTTCAAAATGATCTTTGGATGTGTTTCATCAAAGACGTTTGTTTTACACGTAAGTGTCGCATTGTGTTGTGGGAGTCGGTGTGGGCTCGGGATAGCATGCATGGGTGAGTTTCATCTCATTACTTGGCATGGCATCATGATTTTCCAACATTGTATTATATGTTATTGTTGGAGGGAATACTTGTTGTGAAATGTTGCATTTATACATTGCATATGCATTTTAGGTGATGAGTAGCCTCTGTAGGGATTATTCTACTGGGCATTGGCTCACCCTATACGGGAAACATTTCAGGTGTGGGTCATGCACCAATGGACGGCTCACAATCCGGGTCACATGGTTGAAGAAAAGTCGACTTGTGGCTTCCAATTCATTTTTTTTGTAAAAGTAGATTTGTAATTAAATTTTGGCATGTAATGTGTAAAGGAATTGTAATAGAGTATATATGGACTGTTTTAATATAACCTTGCATATTTTGATATAAATATGATGATTGGACCCGGTGTGGTCAAGTTTTACGTATAAAATGGACCCTGTGTGGTTATGGTATTATATTGGACCTCGGATGGGTCATGTAAATGTTGATTGCACAGATTGTGTTTTGGGGTAGAGCTTCCCGTACAAAGGAGACTCTGCCCGGATTTCGTTAAATTATGGATCCTGTTAAATGGGACACAACGGTGCGATATCGAATTATACGGTATCCACGGGCATTCCATGGGTTGATGGGAAATTAACGGACCCCATGAATTTGGGGTGTCACAGAGTTAATCAAATTTATGAATAATGTTGAAATCTTGATGTTGTAGGTAATTATTCCGTAAATGATGGATTTCAAAACCCTACAATTAAGTGTAAATGAGTGGTGAAGATATGGACACAATACATGAGGATTGGGAGGCTTTAAAGTGAAATAAATCAAGTAGGTAGTGGTATTTGGTATCATAGGCACCGGTATCTAAGCGTACTTTAATTTTGGTACTGGCAACTGCATTATTTGGTATTGATACCTCTGTTTTCTCCATTTTTGACCATGATCCAATTCAAATATGGAAAATTTTTAAAATTTAAAGTTGTAGATCTGGATGTCTTATATATTGTGTCAAAATTTTAGCTCAATCCAACGGTTTGATCAAAAGTTATGATAAATTTACGAAAAATAATCCTGAGCTAGCATCTCATTTACGACCTACCGGTAGAAGGAAACCAAAACCTACTGGTAGGTTTTGGCTACTGGAGTAAAATCTACAGGTAGGTTTGGCCATTGACATATCAGTAGGTTTTGCTGAAAAGTGCCAGGTTCTGTAACTCATCCTCTACTTGCTTGGGGTGCCCACCATTACTTCTCCCACACATTTCCTGACATTGTATACATAAAATCATGCCTACAAGACCCTAGTTGCTGAATTTTGAGGATGGAGGATGGAAAATGAAGAGAGAGAAGGAGGAGGCATGGTGGGTTGCAGGCAAGGCTTGTCCTAACCTATCCAAAGCCATCAACTCCCCTCCCATTGATGGGAGGCTTGCACACACATGCTAGAGGAGCCCTATAGATGAAAATGTAGAGGTCTTACACCATATATTCTGCTTCACACAAGCTTTGGAGAAGAAAGAGGCTACCTAAGACTAGGAGTAGTTTTTAGAGATAAGTTCCAAGGAAGAAGATGAAGTTAGAGAGAGGAAGTTGGGTTTTCATATTTCTTCTCCATTTTCAGTGTTGTAAGCCTTAAATTACTTGTAATATTCCCCATTTCCACTCTTTCATTTAATTTGTATGCAAATTTAGCAAGTTGTTTTAGCATTTCAAGTTTTACATTTGGGTATTTGCCTTCAAACTTTGTATTTTGGTTATGAATGTTATTTCTCTTGTAGTTTAAGTCTCTCCTAGCATTAATACAAGTTCTAAACTTCATTTCATCTCTATTTTCAGTAAATTTCATCTGCATGTCTCTTTACATTATGCATGTCTTTTCTTTTAT
The DNA here is from genome assembly GCA_963454935.2 of Ilex paraguariensis. NCBI lineage: Eukaryota > Viridiplantae > Streptophyta > Magnoliopsida > Aquifoliales > Aquifoliaceae > Ilex > Ilex paraguariensis. The sequence goes on along the minus strand of CAUOFW020003169.1, from coordinate 1,405,302 downwards.
TACGAGTAGCTAGATTTTTAGTTGGCTAATCCAAGGGAGATTTCTTGTTGGGTATGTGAAATCGACTCTTATTCATTCCTCCTCATAGTAAAAGACGGTTTGGTTTGACTAGGTTAAGTGTGGGCGTGGTTGTGAGTTCTTGATACACCGTAGACTTGTCATGGGGTATTCTTGAATTCTCACCTCCATTTTAGTCCCTCGCTTCCTACGAATCAATCGAACGTCTAGGCACCATTGGAAAAATGTCTTGAGTTGATTTGGCATTCCCATTAAATGACCTCTTTGGATTAGCCAATACTTGTTTCCATTTCATTTTAATCAAAACCACAATGGACCAAAACACAACACTTAAAAATTTTACACTTTTCCATTTTTACAAAATAACCTTCACTCAATTCACCTTCCTTCCTTGAGGAGACGACCTGGGAATACCAATTCCAAGTAAAACATGACACTTGAAAGTCTCTCTGCGCTTGAGGAGCACTTTTGTTCACACGCACTCATACATTTCATTCCACACACACGTTAATCCCATTTCCGATGTCATTCTGAGGGAGAGTGACACTCACCTACACTTAAAAGCCATATAAACATTTGAGGGTGATGTGCGGAGATTAGGAGTCAATGAAATAAATCAAGGAATGAGCGCTTAATATTTCATATTTAACGGTCTCATTACATGCATTTTAACTCAACTTTGCATTAATTAGTTAAAGTTCGTCGAAGTTGTGAATAATGTGGAAATTTTGTTGTTGCAGGTAATAATAGAGTAATTGATGGCTTTCAGAACCCTGCAACTATGTGTGGATGAGTGGTGAATATATGGACACATCACATGAGGATTTTGAGGCTTAAAAGTGAAAGAAATCAAGGAGGTATCGGTGCTTGATAACATAGGTACTCAACACCCACACTATTTGATAGTAGTACCTTTGTATTACCCATTTTTGACCATGATTCACTTCGAATCTGAAACAGTGCAAAACATAAAAGTTGCTTCGATATTGTATCAAAATTTCAGCTCAATCGGACAGTCCAATCACAAGTTATGAAAAAATTATGAAAACTAGTCCTGAGCTTGCATCCCCTTTAAGACCTTCCAAAAGGTTTTGCACATTGGAAAAAATTTTCTGGAAGGATGCTTCGACTTTCTGGAAGGTTTGACCCAAAAACGCCAGATTTTTGCAACTCAAGCTCCACTTGCTTGGGGGTCCCACCTATGATTCTCCCACACATCCCCTGACATATTTTACATATATAAATGCCTACCTACACCCTAAAGTCAGCTTTGGAAGATGGAGGATGGGAAAGGAGGAGAGAAAAAGAAGAAGGCATGGTGGGTGTAGGCTAAGCTTGTCCTAGCCTGTTCAAGCCATCAACTAACCTCCCATTGATGGGAATCCTGCACACACAGGCTATAGGAGCCTCATGGATGAAAATACAAGGGCTACACACCATTTATTCAGCTTCACACAAGCTTGGGAGGAAAGGAGGCCGCCTAAACTTAGGAGTAGTTTTAGAGATAAAAAGCTCAAGGAAGAAGATGAAGTTAGAGAGAGAAAGCTGGGTTTTCATATTTCTTTGCCATTTTCAGTGTTGTAAGCTTTAAACTACTTGTAATCGTTCCCCTTTCCCCTTTTCACTTTCAACTCTTTCATTCAAGTTGTATGCAAGCTTAACTATATTTTCTAGCATTTCAAAATTTCCATTTTGGTATTTGCCTTTAGTATTTGTATTTTGACTATAAATGTCATTTCTATTGTAGTTTAACTCTTTTCTTGCATTAATACAAGCTCTATGTTTCATTTTTTTACCATGTCTCTTTACATTATGAATTTTTTTGCTTTAACTATGGACAGCTAAATTTTTAGTTGCCTAATCCAAGGGAGATTTTCTCTTGGGTATGCTAAATCAACTCTTCACCGTTCTTTCTCGTAATGTAAGTTGTTTGGTTTGACGAGGTTGTGTGTGGAAGTGGTTGTGAGCTCTTGATACACCGTATCCTTATCATGGGGTACGCTTGAGCATACACCTCCACATTAGTCACTCATTTCCTATGAATCAATCAAGCGCCGAGACACCATTAGAAGAATGCTTTGAGTTGATTTAGCATTTCCATTGGAATGACTCATTTGGATTAACCAACCTTGTTTTCATTGCATTTTAATCAAAAAATTCACTCACAAAAACACAAATTGACAAGATTTTACACTTTTTCTTTTGGGTTAATTATATTGGAGGTCCCCAAAGTATGAAGTTTGTCTCATTTTAATCCCCAATATTTGAATTCTATCATTTTAGTCCCTGAAGTATTGAATATGTTTCTATATGGTCCTTCAAGCAGACAACATCCAGATTGCTAGCAATTTTTATCATAAACTTGTCACATAATACTTAAATATGGACAAAAAATAATTTTGATAGCTCTTAAACAAAATTTGGGTAGCTCTTGATAAAAAAAATGTGTAATATGGATAAATTTTGACCAAAATTTGGATAACTTATGATTAAAACTGTGAAATTTAGATAACTATTTAACTAAAATTTGAGTAGAAATTTGATCAAAAGTTATCCAAATTATTTTTTGTCCATATTTAAGTATCACTTAATAAATTTATGATAAAAAATTGTTAATAATTTGAACGCTAATTGTTTGAGGGACCATATAGAAACATATTCAATACTTCACGGACCAAAATGATACAATTGAAATATTGGGGACCAAAATGAGACAAACTCTATACTTTGGGGACCTATAGTGCAATTAACCCTTTTCTTTTTTAAAACATCACCTTCACCACCCTTGACCTGTCCTTACATGAGGAGACAACCTTCGAATACCCATTACAAGTAAAACACGACACTCGAAAGTCTCTCTTTGCTTGGGGAGCACTGTTGCACACACATGCACATTTTCATTCACACAAATGTTTTTTCCATTTCTAACATCGAATCCAAGGAAGAGTGACACTCACCTACACACATAAGCCATATACACATTGAGGGTTCGTGTTCGGAGATTAAGGCTAAAGCGAGTCAAGCAACATCACATCTACAAGGTCTTTTATCAGTGGACTCACTCTTTCCTCAGCATCCTTTCCANCTAAAGCGAGTCAAGCAACATCACATCTACAAGGTCTTTTATCAGTGGACTCACTCTCTCCTCAACATCCTTTCCCNGGGTTCGTGTTCGGAGATTAAGGCTAAAGCGAGTCAAGCAACATCACATCTACAAGGTCTTTTATCAGTGGACTCACTCTTTCCTCAGCATCCTTTCCAGCATTAGCAAGCTCATCTGCCTCCTCTACATCGGGCACTGGAGTTGTGCCTTTACCCATAGTTCTGTGGCTCTTACCAAAAGCCGTATTGTCTAACACTCTAGGGTGCTTCTCCTTCAACATGTCATCATCTTCTAGAATCCCCCCTATCCATACAAATAGAAGTTACTAAATACCCATAGTGAAAGGAGGCATTCTTGGTATTGTTATTCAAAACTCATTGCATCTCAGATATAATAACAAAAGCCAGACAAATGGTACATTGATGAGTGTAGAATAATACATATTATGCATCTCTATTGCATCCAATTTAACTTGTTTTGTGGTGAAAATTTGGGGAAATGGTTTCAAATTGATAATTAATGAAGATTTGTTTGAATGTATGTAATGGGCTGGTAAGGGCATGCATAAAGCACCCCGTCAAATGCTCAAGGTCAATGGGGGGAAAAAGGGCCCTTGATGGATGACTCGGGAGTTCAAGGAACCAAGAAGGTCTCAAGACAAGGCAAAACCTACTGGTATAATCTATGCAAGAGCTACAGGTAGAATACTTAAGACCTATTGGTAGAAAAGCCCACTGGAAAAATTCTATCTCTACCCTTGCAAAACCTACCGGTAGGAAAGCCTACTGGGAAAAACCTACCACACAATTCCACCAACCATGACCTACTAGTAGAACATGTCCAGAAAGCCCAGACACTTCTCCACACAATTCCACCAACCACGGGGGCCCACTGTTTGTCCTCTAAATCATGCCCTAACATTTTTGACAAGTTTGGAAAAGCATGGGAGGACCATGCTTTGACTGAATTTTCTTCTTTGAGTGGACAACCTCTCTCCAATCACTCTAAGTCAATCTCTTATGCTAAGGGAGGGAGGATGGATGAAAATTGGGGAGGCTTCACACAATTTTCATATTACAAGAATTTTAGAGAGAGAAGCTCCAATGTAGAAGATGAAGTTTTAGAGAGAGAAGTTGGGTTTTTACATTTTCCTTCACCATTTTCATTATAGTAAGCTCCATTTAACTTGTAATCTTTCCCTTTTGCACTCTAATCTCTTTTATTCAATTTGTAATCAAGTTTAGCTAAGTGTCCTTGTACTTTATTTTTACATTTGGGTATTTTCTCTTCAAACTTTGCATTTTGAGTATGAATGTCATTTCTTTGGTAGTTTGAACTTCCCCTTACATTAATGCAAGTTCATTTGTGATTTCATTACCATGTTTTTCTTTTTCATGTTTGTTCTTGCCTTTACCATGCATAGCTAAACCTTTAGTTGGCTAATCCAAGAGGGATTTCCTCTTGGGCATGTGAAATCAATTCTCTTTCATTCTTTCTCGTAGTGTAAAGTGTTTAATTTAACTAGGTTGAGTGCAAATGTAGTTGTGGGCTTTTGATACAACATAGACTTGTCACGAGTTATGCTTTTGTTCAACACAACTACATTAGTCCCTCACTTCCTATGAATTAGACAAACACCGAGACACCATTGGTTGAATGAAATGAGTCAATTTGGCATACCCATTGGAATGAACTCTATGGATTAGACAACCCTCTTTTTAATTGCATATTTCTCAAAACATAAACCATTAAACTTCAAATCACAATATTTTCCATTTTTCCTTTTCACAAATCACTCTTTGAAAACATTCGACCTCACCTTCCCTAAGGAGACGACCTTAGAATACTCATTCCAAGTAAAACACGACATTGCAAGTCCCTCTATGCTTGGGGAGAACTTTTGTACACATGAACATTTTTGTACAGCCACACACAATTTTTCCACTTCTTGCATTGAACTCGAGGGAGAGTGACACTCACCAATCTCTATAAGCCATATACACACAATTGAGTTCTAGTCGGACATTGGGGGAAACAATCAAGCATTTGTCTTGCCCCTATAGCATACAATAGCTTAATCCTATCTTGATAGAAGTGATTCTTCTAGGCTAACGAAAGCATACTAGTCACCGAGATCCAATTCAGGATCTTATACTTGTCTGTCAATTGCCCATAGTTTAACTTCCTATCTCTGTAAAGCCAAACAAAGTAGTGATTCCCTGTGAGCTCCCTAGCCACAACATTGTAGTCAAAGTGTACTATAGCTTCGGTACAACATTCACCTTAGCCACTCAAAACATCACCAGGGATTCCACTACTAAACTCACTCCCCTGATCGTAGTTTGAAACCTCGTCAGATCCATTTGTTTTGCATTTGAGTAAAACTCGCGGATCATTGGAGTAGCCCCCTCATCCAACGTCTTCCAGAAATAACTCCATCCTTTCTCCTGTATAATCTGACCAATCCTATACCCAAAAATTCATCCCATAGTAGACTACGATCCATCCCAATAGGACTATGAAAAATAGAATATACCTCTACTCAGCCTCCCATGTAGGATAACGAGTATGATCAAAGTTATGTTGAGGCTCGTTTGGAACATTTTGCACAACCTTCGCTGCCTGGGCACAGGATTGGGGCTTGTCTGATTGGTTCCTCTTGGGCGGCATTGTAGAAAGAAAATATTAAAATTGGGTTTTTTTTTCTCAAAAAATTAAGGATTTGGAAATATTGGGAAAATATGATTTCTAGACTGAATATTACTTGAATTTATTTCGTCATTCCTAATTTCCGACCATGATTCTGGTAATGTGTATGTGGCTTATACAGCTAGGTGAATGAAAATGTTTCTATGTGTGCAAAAGTGCTTCCCAAGCGTAGAGAGACTTTCGAGTGTCATGTTTTATTTGGAATGAGTATTCCAAGGTCGTTTCCTTAGGGAAGCAAGGTGAATTGTGTTGAAGGTGATTTTGTAAAAAATGAAAAAGTGTAAAATCTTATGAGTTTGTGTTTTGGTGATTGGATTTTTTACTAAAAATGTAATGAAAACAAGGTTGACTAATTGAAAGGGTCATTCCAATGAAAATCCCAAATCAACTCGGATAGTCTATCAATGGTGCCTAGACGTTCAATTGATTCGTAGGAAGTGAGGGACTAAAACAGAGGTGAGGATTCAAGCATACCCCGTGACAAGTCTACGATATATCAAGAACTGACAACCACGTCCACACTCAACCTAGTCAAACCAAACCTTCTTACACTACACGGAGGAATGAATGAGAGTTGATTTTACATATCCAAGAGGAAATTCCCCTTGAATTAGCCAACTAAAAATCTAGTTGCTAATAGTTAAAAGCAAGAAAAACATAATGTAAGAAGACATGGTAGTGAAATGGAACATAGAACTTGTATTAATGCAAGAAAAGAGTTAAACTACAAGAAAGAATGCATTCATAGTCAAAATATAAAGGTTGGAAAACTATACCCAAATGTAAAACTTGAAATGCAAGAAAATGTAATTAAACCTGAAATACATTTGAATGAAAGAGCTTAAAGTGCAAGAAATAAAGATTACAAGTTATTTAAAGTTTACTTCAATTGAAATGGAGAAGAAAATGCAAAAATCTAAATTTCTCTCTCTAGAACTTCATCTTCTTCTTTGGAAACTTATGTCTCTAAAACTACTTCTGAGCTTAGGTAGCTCTTGCTCTCAAAGCTTGTGTGAATGATGAATATATGGTGTAGAGCCCTTGAATTTTTGCCCATGAGGCTCCCCATAGCCTGTGTGTGTAGGCTTCCCATCAATGGGAGGTGAGATGATCGCTTGGACAGGCTAAGACAAGCTTAGCCTGCACCCACCATGCCTCCAACCTTTTCTCTCCTCCTTTCCCATCCTCTATCTTCTAAGGCTGACTTTAGGGTGTAGGAGGCATTTATATATGTAGAATATGTCAGGGGTAAAGGGGGAAAAATATAAGTGGGACCCCTAAGTGGCAGAGCTTGAGTTGCAGGGTGTTCTGGCGGTTCTGGGCCAAACCTTCCGGAAGGTTGAAGCAAAGGACCAGTTTTTGTAAAATTGTCATAACTTTTGATCCAACCGTCCAATTGAGCTGAAATTTTGATACAATATAGATGACATCTAGAACTACAACTTGCATGTTTTTCACATGTTCAGATTCGAATTGAATCATAGTCAACAATGGGAAAAACAGAGGTACCAATACCAAATGATGCGGGTGTTGGTACCAAAATTCAAGTAGGCTTAGATACCGGTGTCTATGATAGCAAATACCACCACCTACTTGATTTTTTTTTACTTTAAATCCTTCTAATCCTCATGTAATATATTCATCTCTTCACCACTCATCCATACTTAGTTGCAGAGTTCTGAAAGCCATCATTTACGCTATGATTACCTGTAACATCAGAATTTTCACATTATTCATAAATTAGACTAACTCTAAGTAATTAAATGAAAATTTTGAGTTAAAATGCATGTAATGAGGCCATTAAATATGAAATATTACACGCTCATCACACCCCCCCAACTTATGCTTTGCTAATCCCTAGCAAACTAAATGTAAAAATTAAGCAAACAAAAATAAACCTATACTAATTCCGCTATTGCATTTAGCATATGCAACAAGCCTTTAAACCCCTAGGTGATCCCTAGTGAACGAGTTTTGTTTCATGAAGGTTTCCAGTGAAGGTACCTACAAACTTCTTTTCCTCGTATACAACATTTAAAACATATGTCATTATCCTAACTAGCACTGGGATGTCAATAATAGCTTTGTCCAACGCACCCAAGCTAATCACACATGAATCACATCATAGCCTTAAATGCTGGTCTAGAGTATGCATCTATGCATTAATTTTTAAATTCATGTGTGTGTGAAATGAACATGAAATTTAAACATTTACTCAACGAAATCCACATTCACTTGCATATCCAAATTTAGCTTTGATGCAAAACTCACCAACGGTTTCCCTAAAAAATGAATAACTCAATGATTATCTGAGTATTCTCTCCNGCAAAACTCACCAAGGGTTTCCCTAAAAAATGAATAACTCAATGATTATCTGAGTATTCTCTCTNTTTAGGGTGTAGGAGGCATTTATATATGTAGAATATGTCAGGGGTAAAGGGGGAAAATTATAAGTGGGACCCCTAAGTGGAAGAGCTTGAGTTGCAGGGTGTTCTGGCGGTTCTGGGCCAAACCTTCCGGAAGGTTGAAGCAAAAGACCAATTTTTGTAAAATTGTCATAACTTTTGATCCAACCGTCCAATTGAGCTGAACTTTTGATACAATATAGACGACATCTAGAACTACAACTTGCATGTTTTTCACATTTTCAGATTCGAATTGAATCATAGTCAACAATGGGAAAAACAGAGGTACCAATACCAAATGGTGCGGGTGTTGGTACCAAAATTCAAGTAGGCTTAGATACCGGTGTCTATGATAGCAAATACCACCACCTACTTGATTTTTTTCACTTTAAATCCTTCTAATCCTCATGTAATATATTCATCTCTTCACCACTCATCCATACTTAGTTACAGAGTTCTGAAAGCCATCATTTACGCTATGATTACCTGTAACATCAGAATTTTCACATTATTCATAAATTAGACTAACTCTAAGTAATTAAATGAAAATTTTGAGTTAAAATGCATGTAATGAGGCCATTAAATATGAAATATTACACGCTCATCACACCCCCCCAACTTATGCTTTGCTAATCCCTAGCAAACTAAATGTAAAAATTAAGCAAACAAAAATAAACCTATACTAATTCCGCTATTGCATTTAGCATATGCAACAAGCCTTTAAACCCCTAGGTGATCCCTAGTGAACGAGTTTTGTTTCATGAAGGTTTCCAGTGAAGGTACCTACAAACTTCTTTTCCTCGTATACAACATTTAAAACATATGTCATTATCCTAACTAGCACTGGGATGTCAATAATAGCTTTGTCCAACGCACCCAAGCTAATCACACATGAATCACATCATAGCCTTAAATGCTGGTCTAGAGTATGCATCTATGCATTAATTTTTAAATTCATGTGTGTGTGAAATGAACATGAAATTTAAACATTTACTCAACGAAATCCACATTCACTTGCATATCCAAATTTAGCTTTGATGCAAAACTCACCAACGGTTTCCCTAAAAAATGAATAACTCAATGATTATCTGAGTATTCTCTCCATGTGTATATGTGAGATAGAATCTTGTGCACAAAATGAAGTATGCTCTCATATAATCAAAAAATGAAGTACATGCATAAAAATGAAACATCGTTGGCATAATCTCATGAATGGAATGTTAGGGCACTAGATAGCAAAATCAACCTTTCTTTTTCTTTAAAAGTATGCTATCCCCATGCTTTCTCTAGATCATTTAGGACTTTAAACGTAGGGGTGATAATTGAGCCAAGCTCGACGAGCATCACCAGGCTCAGGCTCGGCTTGACATTTTAGGAAGATGTTCAAGCTCGGCTTGATTAGGCTCATTTTTTGTTAACAAGCTCGAATCCAAGCTCTAGCTCGTATAAAGCTTGACCAAATAAATCGAATTCAGGCTTATGAACAGGCTTGGATTTTAACAAAATTCAACACCACTTAGCACAATATAACAAATTAACACAACATTACAAATTCATAATCAGCTTCTCCATGGACATCACCCAACAGACAACATGCACATGCACTGATGCACCTCACCAACAAGAAAAATTGTCCACAAAACAACCAAATTAAACAACTAGCCACATGATGAAATTGATCACAAAAATCAGTTTCAAAAGAGCATAGAGATCAACAAATTTCGGAAGAGTTCCACATTCAAAGCATTGCCATTGCCAAGCTTTTATCAGCAAAAAACTACCCCTCCATAAACATAAACAAAAAAGGTAAGATATAATTATATTGTTTATGTCAGAGCTATAACTTATGAATGCAGGGCAGTGTAGTAGCATTTGTCACAATTAAAAGAAACTATAAAATTTTAGAACTCCTGATGCCTCAATAAACTTAATCATAATGTACTATGACGAAGAATGTACTATAGCAGATGAGAGATGGATGAGAGAGACTTCACGAAGAATCATGAACAATAACCATGAGGACCAGACCTTTTGTGTTGTATTGTGACGAAGAATCGGTGATGAGTGGCATTGTGGCGGACGAGAGATGGAGTTGAGGCTTCATCGCTTCAGGCTTCAGAGAATGGCACCTTTAGATTTGGATTTGGGGTGTATTAGGGTTAGATAGGTTAATATATATGTTGTCCTCACCGTTGGATCTCAGTAGAGATTTGGAATGGACGGCTATAATTGGACCACTAAAAAATAATAGTAAAAATAGGTAAAAAATATCAAGCTTAATCAAGCCTATCAAGCAGCTCGAATTTGAGCTCGAGCTCTGCTTATTTACAAACAAGCCTAAAATTGTGTTCATACTTGGCTTGTTTACAATATTTGAACGAGCTTAAAATGAGCTAAACTCAAGCCGAGCTCGAGTAGCTCAGTTCGATTAACAACCCTATTTCAAGGGTTATAATGGGACCTTGGGGGTGATATTGAGGCAAATGAAATGAAGGATATAGGATAACAAAGAGTATTGTTCCGAGTGAATGACTTTTATTGCTAAAACATCTCCCTTTTCATGGTATTTTCAGTCTACACCATCATTTCACTCTTTGTTTCTTTTTCTTGACATTTTCCTTTTCTTATTATCTTTCTTTATCTTCTTCCACCCCTTTTCTCCTTTTCTTCAATTTTTCATTATTTTTCGTTCAACATTTTTGAAATCCGCATCATTCATCCCTTTTGTTGGGTTTCCACATCACCATTCCTTTTTTTTCATGTTCAATCATAGTTAGATTTTGGAACAACCAAGGTGTGGTAAATTTTTATCATTTTGCACTAGTTTGGTCAATTGTGTGGCATGAAAATGAATTTTCAACAAGGCTCAAACATGGCACTAGGGATATAATTTCACAAGAAAAAGGCTAAGGCTCAAAGCATTCAAAGATGACCTAAGTTCATTTCTAAATAAACATGGGGGGAACATTTTTCATTTCAAGATAAAGTCAATCAACTACCCAAATACACTCTTACCAAGCAAGCATAATGAGGTTATTGAACAGATTTTGAATATGAAAAATTGTTCATTTGAGTAAATGTAAGTTCTCTCCAACAAGGATTGACACTAAAGCTTACATGGTTACTTACTTCATCTTCACTATGTAAGTCAAGCTCTAAAATATGGATCCAATCAGTAAATTGCCGAAATTAGACTTTCAAGGTGCCACTATGGTTGAGTTTGAAAGAAAACATATATGTGATACTCCGGCATAGGATAAACTTCTATGATGTGCTCATGTATTCAAAGTTCAAAATGAAGATCAAACTATCACTAAACCCATACACTTTCAATAGGGGAATATGGTTCAATATTAGAAATATTTCACAAAAAATTTCACATTTCCAACTACTCTGTACAAAAAGTAGTGAAACATGTAAATGGTGCACCTCACCCCCCAACTTGAACCATGCATTGTCCTCAATGCACAATGTATAAATAGGTGATGGGAAGAAACATGATTCAAAATGGAACCTAACTCACAAAATTAAAAAACCATCAATACAACTATTTACAAATATTTAAAAAAAAAAAAAACTTTCACAAAGAATATTGTGGTTCCATTAAGACAATGGAATCCACTCCCTAATAAATGCATCATGAAATGATTTGAGTCTCTAGCCATTCACTTTAAAAAAGTTTCTATTTGACGGATTTTCAATCTCAACAGCCCATGTGAAAGTACTTCTTTAACAATGTATGGACCCATCCACCTAGACCTTAACTTGCTAGGAAACAAGTGGAGCTTCGAGTTGTATAACAAGACTTTCTAGGATGGTACAAAAGACTTCCGCAAAATATTTTTATCATGAAAAACTTCATTTTGGCCTTCGCAATTTTGGCATTCTCATATGCCTCATTTCTCAACTCCTCCAATTCACTAATCTAAAGCTTGCAGGGTGCACTTACTCTGTTTATATCAAAATTTATTATTTTGATTGTCCAATATGCTTGAAGTTCTAATTCCATAGGTGAATGATACAGTTTGCCATAAACTAGTTGATAAGGAGACATTCTAAAAAATATTTTGTAAGCAGTGCGGTATGCCCAAAGTGCATCAATCAACCTTTAGGATCAATCTTTGCGGTCCGAGTTCACTATTTTTTCCAAAATATGTTTTATCTCCCAATTGGCTAATTCAGCTTGTCCTCTCGTTTGATGATGATAAGGGGAAAAAACTTGATGTGAAATCAAATATTTTTTAATTAGGTTTTCAAAAGATTTGTTGCGAAAACGTGCACCCTCATCACTTATAATAGCTCGAGGAATNACAATCCAAATGACATCCTTTTTATAAGCAAAAATGCCAAAAAGACATGTAAAAGTAGTTTTTTCCTGGTCATCAATTGTTATTTCAATTTGGTTGTAACTGGAGTACCCATCCAAAAAACAATAAAATGCATGTCCACCTATCCACTTAAGAATTTGGTCTAGAAAGGGTAGAGAAAAATGGTCTTTTATGGTAAGAGCATTTAACTTTCGGTAGTCAAATACACATACACCAATAGGTGAGTAAACGTGTAGGGATCAATTCATTTTCTTGATTTCTCACTGCCGTAACACCAGACATTTTGGGTACTACTTATGTAGGACTGACTCATTTACTATCAGAGATGAGATATATGATTCTTGCACCAAACAGTTTTAATAATTTAGTCCTGAGAACTTCTTTAAGATGTGGTTTAACCTACGTTGTGGCTGTTGAGAAAGTTTAGAGTTTTCTTCCAAGTATATACAATGAGCACAGAGAAAATGATTTATTCCCTTAATATCGGCTACTTTCCAACCAATTGCAAATTGATGATTTTTTATGACTCTATCAATTGACTTTCTTGTTACTCTGAAAATTTGAAGATATCACCACTGGGTAAGTTTTATCCTCCCCCAAGAAGACATATTTCAAGTCAGCTGAAAGAGGTTTCAACTCTGGCTTGGGACCATGACACTAGATTCAATAGACTTTGTTCCATTTGGTGATAATTCTTCAAATTTTGGAACCCATGTTCCAACAGTGGACATATTTATAACAAACTAAAAGTTATTTACAAGCGTATTCACATTTATAGACTCAAATAATGCATGTGACTCTGTTTCTATTCTACTGTAAGCATTTTCAAATAGACTCTAAGTTAATGACTCAATGCAATTTACTTTTTGAAAATCCTCCTCCCTGGGTTACTTAGCAATATCAAACACATTCAATACTAGTGTCATGTTACCAAATGAAAGTTTCATGATTCCATTCCTACAATTAATGAAAGCGTTTGATGTAGGAAGAAACAGACAACCCAAAATGACAAGAATTTGTGTAGTGACATGAAAATCTGTTGTGTATCCAAAATAACAAAATCTATAGGAAAAATAGAATTTATCAACTTGAATAAGAACATCCTCAACAACTCCACGTGGAATTTTCTCAAACTGGTCAACCAACTGCAATTTGACATTTGTGGGTTTCAACTCACCTAACCCTAACTACTCATAGACTATACAGGGGAGTAAATTTTCACTTGCTCCAAGATCAAGCAAAACTTGCTTAATCTTGAAGTTTTCAATTATGCATGAGATTGCACGACTCCCAGGATCTTTGTACTTTAGAGGGGCCTTGCTGAATGATAGCACTAGCCTGCTCAGTTAAAAATGCTTTTTTTTTGTAAATTGATCTTTCTTTTCTTTCAAAAACTTAGAATATGACGTGACTTGCTTAATTGCATTCAACAGGGGGTGTTAATCTTCATTTACTTAAACAATTCAAAAATTTCAGCATGATTGTTTAATGGTTGAAGTTTCTTGACTCATTGAAGAAAAGGTCAAGGAACAGGATTTGATTTGTTGTTTTTTTCTGGAAACATTGTTTCCTTTTGAATAGTAGGTTCAGACTCCACTGGTACATTTACAGGGATTGACTCAACCACTGGTTCAAAGATTTTGGCTTTGATGGTCTTATCAATTACTTTACCACTCCTCAATGTGTTAACTGCTTGGACATGGCCCTAAGAAGATTCAAATGATGAAACATTAGTATAAGTTTGACTTTGTGGAGGTTTAGGTTGAGATGAATTTTTTTCCTTCTCCATTGTGCTCAAAGACTAGGTCAACTTAGTTATATGACTTTTGATGTTATCAATGGTCTGGGATGTTTCGACCTTAAAGTAATTGAATGCATGAGTAGATTGAGTATTGAAACTCATCTGATTTTGAATGAACTGATTCATGGTATCTTCCAAACTTCTTTTGTGTGGGGGTTGGTAAGGTGGATATGGCTGCTGGGCTTGAGGTTGTGGTGGAGGTGGAGCTTGTTGCTGACTCACAGGCTGTGTGTTTTTTCACCTGAATTTTGGGTGATTCCATAACCCTAGATTATAGGTCTGAGAATATGGATTGGAATAAGATTTGTTAAAGGTAAAAANAATGTATAAATAGGTGATGGGAAGAAACATGATTCAAAATGGAACCTAACTCACAAAATTAAAAAACCATCAATACAACTATTTACAAATATTTAAAAAAAAAAAAAACTTTCACAAAGAATATTGTGGTTCCATTAAGACAATGGAATCCACTCCCTAATAAATGCATCATGAAATGATTTGAGTCTCTAGCCATTCACTTTAAAAAAGTTTCTATTTGACGGATTTTCAATCTCAACAGCCCATGTGAAAGTACTTCTTTAACAATGTATGGACCCATCCACCTAGACCTTAACTTGCTAGGAAACAAGTGGAGCTTCGAGTTGTATAACAAGACTTTCTAGGATGGTACAAAAGACTTCCGCAAAATATTTTTATCATGAAAAACTTCATTTTGGCCTTCGCAATTTTGGCATTCTCATATGCCTCATTTCTCAACTCCTCCAATTCACTAATCTAAAGCTTGCAGGGTGCACTTACTCTGTTTATATCAAAATTTATTATTTTGATTGTCCAATATGCTTGAAGTTCTAATTCCATAGGTGAATGATACAGTTTGCCATAAACTAGTTGATAAGGAGACATTCTAAAAAATATTTTGTAAGCAGTGTGGTATGCCCAAAGTGCATCAATCAACCTTTAGGATCAATCTTTGCGGTCCGAGTTCACTATTTTTTCCAAAATATGTTTTATCTCCCAATTGGCTAATTCAGCTTGTCCTCTCGTTTGATGATGATAAGGGGAAAAAACTTTATGTGAAATCAAATATTTTTTAATTAGGTTTTCAAAAGATTTGTTGCGAAAACGTGCACCCTCATCACTTATAATAGCTCGAGGAATTTTGAATTGAGACAAAATATTTTCTTTTAAAAATTTGACCACAATGCGATGATCATTATTTTGACACATAATTGCCTCAATCCATTTGAAAACACAATCAATAGCAACCAAAATGTAAAGATATCCAAGGGAGGGAGAAAATGGTCTCAAAAAACCAATACCCCAGCAATCAAAAATTTTAATAATCAAAATAGGGTTTAAGGGCATCATGTATTTTTTTAAAATATTTCCCAACTTTTGACATTAGTCACAGTTTAGATAAAAAACATAATACTTTTTTAAAAAGAGTGAGCCAATAAAATTCACACTACAAGATTTTAGTAGAGGTTTTCTTTGAAGAAAAATTTCCACCACAGGCTTCAAAATGGCAAAAAGAAATCACCTGACCAATTTTATGGTTGGGTACACAACGTCTTATGATCTGATTCTCGCAGTATTTGAATAGATAGGGACTTTCCCAAAAAGAAATTGTGTACCTCTCTCAAAAAATTTTACTTGTTGATCAAGGTGTAATGAAAAGGAATGATACATGTGGTCAAGTAATTGAAAATATCTACATACCATGGCCCCTTATTTATTGCAAATAGTTGCTCATTTGGAAAAATTTCTTTGATTGGAAATGGCTCCTCTTTTGTGTCATAATTCAGCCTTGATAGATGATTGGCCTCCACATTCTCGACTCCCTTTTTGTCCTTGATAATGAGATCAAACTCTTGGAATAAGAGTATTCATTGGAGGAGACATGTTTTGGCATCCTTCTGCATGAGCAGGTAATTCAAAGCTGCATGATTAGTAAATACAATAATTAAGGATCCAACTAAATATGATCTAAATTTATCTAAAGCAAACACTACAACAAGTAATTCTTTTTTTGTTGTGGAATAATTCATCTGTGCATCATTCAAAGTTTTACTTACGCAGTAAATCACATAAGGTCTATTATCTTTCCTTTGTCCTAAGACAACTCCTACAACATAATCACTAGAATCACATTCAAAAGGCAAAGACCAGTTAGGAGGTTTCATAATCAGTGTAGAAATAAGCATGGATTTAAGTGTATCAAATACTATTTGACATGCATCATTCCAATCAAATAATACATCCTAACATAGAAGATTACACATTGGTCTGGATATTAAACTAAAACCTTTTTTTAATCTCCTGTAGAACCCTGCATGAACTAGGAATAATCGAACATCTTTCACAATCTTTGGTGGAGGGAGATTTTCTATCAAATCAATTTTTGACTTATCAACTTCAATTCTCTTAATAGAAACAACATAAACTAAGGCAATGCCTTGTGTGATCATGAAATGGAATTTTTTCCAATTCAAAGTAAGATTTGTATCCTCACACTGAGTAAGGACTTTTTTCAAATTTTCTAAACACAATTCAAATGAATCACCATAGACAAAAAAATCATCCATAAAGACTTCTATAAATCACTCCACCATGTCATTGAAAATACTCAACATACAACGTTGAAAAGTAGTTGGAGCATTACACAATCCAAATGACATCCTTTTTATAAGCAAAAATGCCAAAAAGACATGTAAAAGTAGTTTTTTCCTGGTCATCAATTGTTATTTCAATTTGGTTGTAACTGGAGTACCCATCCAAAAAACAATAAAATGCATGTCCACCTATCCACTTAAGAATTTGGTCTAGAAAGGGTAGAGAAAAATGGTCTTTTATGGTAAGAGCATTTAACTTTCGGTAGTCAAATACACATACACCAATAGGTGAGTAAACGTGTAGGGATCAATTCATTTTCTTGATTTCTCACTGCCGTAACACCAGACATTTTGGGTACTACTTATGTAGGACTGACTCATTTACTATCAGAGATGAGATATATGATTCTTGCACCAAACAGTTTTAATAATTTAGTCCTGAGAACTTCTTTAAGATGTGGTTTAACCTACGTTGTGGCTGTTGAGAAAGTTTAGAGTTTTCTTCCAAGTATATACAATGAGCACAGAGAAAATGATTTATTCCCTTAATATCGGCTACTTTCCAACCAATTGCAAATTGATGATTTTTTATGACTCTATCAATTGACTTTCTTGTTACTCTGAAAATTTGAAGATATCACCACTGGGTAAGTTTTATCCTCCCCCAAGAAGACATATTTCAAGTCAGCTGAAAGAGGTTTCAACTCTGGCTTGGGACCATGACACTAGATTCAATAGACTTTGTTCCATTTGGTGATAATTCTTCAAATTTTGGAACCCATGTTCCAACAGTGGACATATTTATAACAGACTAAAAGTTATTTACAAGCGTATTCACATTTATCGACTCAAATAATGCATGTGACTCTGTTTCAATTCTACTGTAAGCATTTTCAAATAGACTCTAAGTTAATGACTCAATGCAATTTACTTTTTGAAAATCCTCCTCCCTGGGTTANGGTGATAATTCTTCAAATTTTGGAACCCATGTTCCAACAGTGGACATATTTATAACAAACTAAAAGTTATTTACAAGCGTATTCACATTTATAGACTCAAATAATGCATGTGACTCTGTTTCTATTCTACTGTAAGCATTTTCAAATAGACTCTAAGTTAATGACTCAATGCAATTTACTTTTTGAAAATCCTCCTCCATGGGTTGNAGTTAATGACTCAATGCAATTTACTTTTTGAAAATCCTCCTCCCTGGGTTACTTAGCAATATCAAACACATTCAATACTAGTGTCATGTTACCAAATGAAAGTTTCATGATTCCATTCCTACAATTAATGAAAGCGTTTGATGTAGGAAGAAACAGACAACCCAAAATGACAAGAATTTGTGTAGTGACATGAAAATCTGTTGTGTATCCAAAATAACAAAATCTATAGGAAAAATAGAATTTATCAACTTGAATAAGAACATCCTCAACAACTCCACGTGGAATTTTCTCAAACTGGTCAACCAACTGCAATTTGACATTTGTGGGTTTCAACTCACCTAACCCTAACTACTCATAGACTATACAGGGGAGTAAATTTTCACTTGCTCCAAGATCAAGCAAAACTTGCTTAATCTTGAAGTTTTCAATTATGCATGAGATTGCACGACTCCCAGGATCTTTGTACTTTAGAGGGGCCTTGCTGAATGATAGCACTAGCCTGCTCAGTTAAAAATGCTTTTTTTTTGTAAATTGATCTTTCTTTTCTTTCAAAAACTTAGAATATGACTTGACTTGCTTAATTGCATTCAACAGGGGGTGTTAATCTTCATTTACTTAAACAATTCAAAAATTTCAGCATGATTGTTTAATGGTTGAAGTTTCTTGACTCATTGAAGAAAAGGTCAAGGAACAGGATTTGATTTGTTGTTTTTTTCTGGAAACATTGTTTCCTTTTGAATAGTAGGTTCAGACTCCACTGGTACATTTACAGGGATTGACTCAACCACTGGTTCAAAGATTTTGGCTTTGATGGTCTTATCAATTACTTTACCACTCCTCAATGTGTTAACTGCTTGGACATGGCCCTAAGAAGATTCAAATGATGAAACATTAGTATAAGTTTGACTTTGTGGAGGTTTAGGTTGAGATGAATTTTTTTCCTTCTCCATTGTGCTCAAAGACTAGGTCAACTTAGTTATATGACTTTTGATGTTATCAATGGTCTGGGATGTTTCGACCTTAAAGTCATTGAATGCATGAGTAGATTGAGTATTGAAACTCATCTGATTTTGAATGAACTGATTCATGGTATCTTCCAAACTTCTTTTGTGTGGGGGTTGGTAAGGTGGATATGGCTGCTGGGCTTGAGGTTGTGGTGGAGGTGGAGCTTGTTGCTGACTCACAGGCTGTGTGTTTTTTCACCTGAATTTTGGGTGATTCCATAACCCTAGATTATAGGTCTGAGAATATGGATTGGAATAAGATTTGTTAAAGGTAAAAATGGCACTGAAATGACATTTGACTATTCCATAAAGACTTCCTTAAATACTGGTATAGTAGGACAGTCCCTCGTGGGATGTCCTGCCAAAGTATAAATTCCACACAACTGGTCAATAGGAGACACAACATAAATTTTATTGACCTTTTTCATCTCTAGAGTCTCTAGCTTTCGAGACAAATTAG
Organism: Ilex paraguariensis; assembly: GCA_963454935.2. Taxonomy (NCBI): domain Eukaryota; kingdom Viridiplantae; phylum Streptophyta; class Magnoliopsida; order Aquifoliales; family Aquifoliaceae; genus Ilex; species Ilex paraguariensis. The sequence goes on along the minus strand of CAUOFW020003169.1, from coordinate 1,385,693 downwards.
CCATTCTGGCCCTCAGGTGATCATCCTCTTTCAAGACATATTTCCCTCCATGGGATGTGGACAGTCTATTTTCAACAATATTTTGTGAGGCTGAATCCCATATTTGAGAACTTTCAGAATAGAATTCAAAAAACTCGAATGCCTCGTTGGGATTCTTTCCTATGAATTCTCCCTAAGTCATCATTTCTACAAACTAACTCAATGCAGAGGGAACAACATCATAAAAGAAATCATCTAGGGCTCAACTCTCAAATGCATGATGTGGGCAAGTTTGGAGAAGATCCTTAAATCTCTCCCAATACTGGTAAAACTTTTCTCTCTCTTTTACAAAAAAATTCATGATTTGACGTCTCAATGCATTGGTTCGGTGTACAAGGAAAAATTTCTCAAAATATTCAGTTTGTAAGACTTGCTAAATTGGAATGGACTAAGCTTTCAAAGAATTTAGCCACTGCTTAGCTTTATACTTCAAAAAAAAAAAAGGAAAAAGTTTCAACTGGGCAGTTTTAGAATTATCTTGCAAAGCACCACATACTTCCTCAAAATCTTTCATATACAAATAGGGATTTTCAAAATCAAGACCATGAAATTGTGGTAAAAGCTGTATTGTTCTTGGTTTGATGTTAAAATTTAGAACATTTGTGGGAAAAAAAAACATGATGATGGGACACTAGTGCGTATGAAATACAAATATTCTCTCAAAGGCCTTGCATTATGAACCATCTCTTGATCTCTTTGATTATTGTTAGCTATGCTTAATTCAAAAGTGTATGTGGATGCTTGTGATGATGATGATGATGATGATGAAGATGATGAACTAGACTGATTTATAGACCCTATTGACTCAACGAACAAAAAAAAATTATCACAAGATAAATGAAATGATATATCTTCATATATATATATAAAACATAATCTAGGCTACTACCCCTTCTCTGTTTTCATAAACTACCGTAACTCCCCGGTAAGGGCGTCAAAAACTTTTCTTGATCTTTATTATACACACCTAAGTATAAGTGGTCAAGTTATAATATTTCTCAGTGAAGTTCGAGGTTGATTCCACATGGAGTTATCTGTTGTCTGAATTTGATATTGACAATTTACGTGCAAGTTTACATGATCAACAAGTAATAAAGTGAGAAGTAGAGTATCATTCCCACATAGAATTATTAGTAATAACTTCTAAGAACTAATTTTATATCAATTCAATTTTATTTAAACAATTGGATTTAAACTATGGAATTACTAATTTGAAACTAAATCTAAACTTAATAATTAAGTGTTGAATTTACCAGATAAAAGAACTTAAGATTACAACTTTCTCTAATGTTTCGTATAAATCTTTCCACTCTCTTTCTAGTTAATTGATCAAAATAAGTTGTAAACTAAGAACTCAAAGTTATTTATCAAACCTCTTCTGATAATTAGATAAAATTATCTCTCCCAATTAAATTACTATATCCCTATGCAAAATAAGTTGGAATGGATTCATTAAGTTCAAACTCTCATAAAAGTTACACGTGACATATAAATATATTCCTATCCTATACACAAACCCAACTTTTCAATCCTAAGAGGAATAAACCAGATGCATGTCATCATATTCAGATCTAAATTTAGAATTCATCTCCCAATTTCATCTAGGTTATCACATTAATTATTGGCCAAACAATCATATACTAAGCACAAAATATGACAAACAACTTATGTATGATCAATAAAACTAGAAACGAGTGTAGATCAATTTAAATAAACATTAGCTTCCATTGCAATCTTAATAAAGATTTAGTTCATAATGTAATTGAAAAACATCCTTCTCAAATTAAACATCTCAGAAAATCAAGAAGTAAAAGTAAGAGAAAAGAATGAAAACTTATTTGCAATCTTCAATTCCTCGCTAGCCTTCAAGTCCAATTTTCTTCATGTCACTTTCTTCGATTCTTGTCTTCAATTTTATTTTAATCCTTTGTTTTTTTCCTCTGTTAGCAGCCCCCAAAATCAGTATCTCCTTTCCAACTCGAACCCTAGCATATATGTAGTCTTAGAGTTTAATTTCGGGTCAAAAATAAGTCAAAATTCGCGTCCAAAGCCAACACAAGCTCCTAGGCGCTTAAAACCAGCGCAGGGGCGCTGACTTTCTGCTCTTCAAGCGCAGGGGCGCTGGTCCTAGCACAGCTGCACTGATCCTCTTTTAAGCCTAAAGCTTCCCTTGTTGCTTAGGCTTCAAAAATCCAGCACTTAGGCTCCAAATTGACATTGTTTCCTTCCAAATGATGATCCCTACAAAATAACATCAAAACACACAAAACAAATAAAAAGGAAATAAAATATTTGAAAATTTTTAATTTCATCAAGTTAGTCATTTGAAAATAACTTGTTAAAAAACATGAATTTACAACAAATGGAAAAAACCTCTCTTTAGTTCAAGGACTGGGGCATGCATACCATTACTTGAGTTTATGATGTTGTACCATACAGCAATTAACCCCCACGTTAATTGCAAGTTAATCAGAATATATTTAATATAAAACCATAACACAACAACCGTTAGTTTTACTGAAAGGTATATGCACCATACCACAACCAATTACCCTAGCAAACCTGAAGGTATCCAGCCATTCAAAAGTTCATTTAAATAATCGATCGAAAGGTTTGTGCTTTAATGAAAAACATAGCTCTAGATTATGAATTGAATCAAAAGCATTGGATATGGTGAGACTTAACTCGTCTATAACCAATCTCCCTGCTTTTACATAAAATCTAGCTTAGTATTTCATTAAATCATATATGAAGAACATAATATAAAAAGGATGAAATGGGGATAATAATAAAACCTAGCTCAGTACTTGCATGAAATATGAGCATAACCTAAGTTACACATTAGGAATACAAAGTACAAAAAATTACAGGAAAGTACCTTCCATCAATTAAGAGAGGAATATATCAATAAACGATAACTAAAAAAAAATGAAATTATCATAAATCAAGCAATATTTCACAATTCTTACCCCCTTACTAATGAGCTAATGAAAAACTACCCACTCTTTATAGTGATAGAAAACCTAGAAAAGTGGGTGATCTTCATTTCTCCAAGTAAGATGGGAATTACAATACAACACAATAAAACTAAAACAAAGTTCCTAACCCTTCCCTGATGTTAGATTGAAACATCAACACCCTTCCTTTGCCAAGGCAAGGCTAAGAAAATTGAAAGAAGTTCAACCCTCTGAGTAAGGAGAAGTCTTCAAGAAAATTAGATTCATCCCACCTTAAGTTTAGTCTATTTTTATTTGACTAACTTTAAATTATTTCTTGGGCTTCGTGAATAAAATTTGATCGCGATGATTTTATTCACGCGACACCTGAGTGCTTCGTAACACATGAATAATTTGACTGTCTCACAATTTAATGAAAATTGACTGGATAACTAGATTTCGCGAGATAAATTCAATGGTGAGTTCCATTTCGTCATTCAAATCCCATAAAAATTTGGGTTTTCAACCACTACTGTAATGACTAATTACCATTTCACCCTTTTTAATTAAGTTTTAATTTTCTCGGGTTTTACGGAGAGAGGTTCAACCCCCAAATAGAAAGAGATTTTAAAACAAAAAATGTAAAAGGGAGATGATTAGAGAGGCAGAGGCATATATGCGAGAAGTTCTCTTCCAAAAATGGTATATCACCAACTAGGAAGGGGGAGGATATTTATAGAGATCCATGGGCGGCAAATGAAACCAATCATATAAGCCCTGCATTAAATTTGAAACTTGGAGGAGAAGCAAAGGAAATGATTTCGATTGACTATTTGGATGGTGGAGGCAAGCGTTTGGATGGTGGTAATAGTAAAACGTGGATTTGACTCTGCACTTAACCAGATTATTACTACAGCTTGACCACCTGCACTTGGGTGTACACATTTCGGAACAAGGAGTAGCTTGTGGAAGGATTTTATCGGTTAGCAATGCCAGTAATCTACCTCATGAAGAAGGGAGAGAAGTTTCTGTGGTCAGATGATTGTGACCATGCTTTTGATACTTTGAAGGAGAATTCAAGACACCGGTACTCATTTTTTCGAGTAGTGATGAGGGTTATAATGTGTACACTACTTCTTCTTTGCAGGGTTTCGATTGCATATTGATGCAGGATAGGAAAGTAGTGGCTTATGGATCAATACAACTAAAAATTCATGATTAGAATTATCTTAATCACAGTCTAAGGTCTTTCCCATTTCATCACTGCTTCAATCTTAGAAGGGTCTATAGTTACTCCTTGTTCTAACTCCATGTGTCCAAGGAACTTCACCTCTTCCATCCAAAAATTGCACTTTTTCATCTTTGAATACAACTAATGTTCTCGTAATGTTTATAGAACAAACTGAATATGTTGTGCATGTTCATCCCATGTCCTTGAATAGATCAATATGTCTACTATAAAAATAAGAACAAAAAGATCCAAATAATGTGGAAACACCCGATGCATTAAGTCCATGAAAGCTATGATGCCCCAAACTCTAGGGTCCTTTCTCAATCTATTGATCATCTATCAACCCACGGAATACCCGTGAGTACCATATAACCCGATACTATGTTGTTATGCCCTATTTTTTTGGGATCTATAATTAAACGAAATTCGGGCAGTCTCTTTTGTACAGAAAACTCTACCCAATACACAACCTGTGCATACCACACCCATATGACCATTCCAAGGTCCAACACACCAATGTCTAAGTACTAAACATTAATCATTGATCAAAAGCCATTATTATACACCATCCATTGATTAAAAGAATGAATTTTCATACATAAATTCCCATTACAAGTCTTTAACAAAATACAAATTTTGTACTTAGATTTATACAAGGCCAAAATATAGATGTAAACAAGGGACTACAAAACCCATAATGAAATCCACAGCCTGACTCTGTACTCAAAGTGGGCCCATACCATTAGCAAAAGCTCGTCCAATACCTATTCTCTCAATGGGGTGAGCCGAAGCCCAAATGGGTATCTCCTATAGAGAATATCTCTCAATTCCTATGCATATGATATGAATGAGCACCAAAACACACCATGCATATATCTCAAGTAACATATGAATGCTACCATGCATGTCAAACATGAATAATGCTTCAAGAATGTATGTCCAACACCAAACCTCCTCTCGGGTTCTCACGCACAACACATGATACAATGCCATGACATGAACTAGGCATTCCAAGTCCCCCGCCAATGACCATTCATCAACCCTTGTGTCTTTCTTGGGTAGGTAATTTATGGACATCACACAAATAGGCTTCCAAACTTTCACGACATTCAAGGGCATCCCATCTCCAATTTTGAGTACACAGACACACTTTTCGAGAATCTCAACGTCGAGGAAGTGTGTGGCAAAGTAATCGGGGCTTGCACTTAAGGGAGAATCTATACCTTCTTATTATACCTGACACATTTTTCATGCAATACTTCATGGGACTCAATTAGACATTTGTCCAATTTTACCAAGCCCACCAATCAACTCACCATGTCGTGATTGACCCAACCCATGCACCCACACTCACACTCGTGCCAATGCCCATGAATGTAGTGTAACTTGTACATATACAATGTAATGTAAAATTGATGTTGACGCATAGCCCTCATCGAGGAGAATAACTTTAGTTCTTGGTTAATCGAATTCTAACAGTTGGATCTTAAGATATGAAAGGAAGAAGAAAAATAGGCTTTAAGAAGATGGCTTTTCTCTCTTTCTTTCTTTCTTTCTCTCTCTCTATCTCTATCTATTTATCTATCTATCTCTCTCTTTCTCTGTCTCTTTCTCTCACCAGNTAGGCTTTAAGAAGATGGCTTTTCTCTCTTTCTTTCTTTCTTTCTCTCTCTCTATCTTTATCTATTTATCTATCTATCTCTCTCTTTCTCTGTCTCTTTCTCTCACCAGTGAAATGCAAGGCAAATGAGAGAAAAATCTAAATTTTCACCCTTTAAATACTTTTCCATACTTGGCTCACAATGCGCCACATATCACCTTTTGGTTGGATGGAAATCCTAGAGAGCCAATCTTTATGCAACACATGTCCAATTGGATAATGTTCTTTAAAATATCTAGATCATTTATATTATGGGTCCCACAAATAAAATTAAGTTACTAGAATTTAATTGTGTCACTCGAACGCATGTTTTGCCTCGTTTTATGTGAAACTTTTATATAAGAACTTAATAAAATTTGACTAGTCAACTCAATTTTGCGAGTCAAATCCAATGGTGAGGTCTATTTCGTCATCCTAGTTATTTCAAATTTTAGATTTTTAACCCGCATTTAAATAGCTTAANTATGGGTCCCACAAATAAAATTAAGTTACTAGAATTTAATTGTGTCACTCGAACGCACGTTTTGCCTCGTTTTATGTGAAAATTTTATATAAGAACTTAATAAAATTTGACTAGTCAACTCAATTTTGCGAGTCAAATCCAATGGTGAGGTCTATTTCTTCATCCTAGTTATTTCAAATTTTAGATTTTTAACCCGCATTTAAATAGCTTAATTATCGTATTACCCCTTTAATTAAGATTTTAATTTTCTCAGATTTTACATTCTTCCCCCCTCCCTTAAAGGAATTTCTTACACAAAATTACACACACTTGCAACATGTAAGATGAATGCACATGTAATCATGTTATATGCCATTCAAATTAAATTATACCTCTATCTTCGAACAAAAATGGATAGGTAGCTCATATAATGTCCTCGTGTTTTCATGTAGTCTCCTCAACACCCTAGTGCTGCATCAACATCTTAACCAACGTCATGGTCTTGCAACATAAAACTTGGTCTCTGCTACCTCAAATTTGAACTAGTCCCTCGTCGAAGGTCTCATCCGCGTCAACCACCAGTTCACCCCAATCTACCACACGTATAGGATCTAGAGTGTACTTTCAGAGCATAGAAATATGGAACAAGCCGTGACCACTAGAAAAAATTGGCAGTAGCACCAACTAATAAGCAATTGCCCCGATCCTCTCAAGTACCTCGAAAGATCCAATATAACTTGGTGACAACTTGCCTTTCTTTCCAAACCGGGTCATTCCTTTCTTAGGCATAACCTTCAAGAAAACATGATCACCTACCTCAAACTCTAGAGGTCTCTACTGCTGATTTGCATAACTCTTCTTTTAGCTTTGAACTATGAAAAGATGCTCCCGTATATTGGCAACCCTCTCATAGGTATCCCTAATCAAGTCTGGACCTATGGAAGGTTACTTTCCCACCTCCATCTTAAAAATCAAAGGATGAAACAGTCTTCCATGCAAGGCCTCGTAGGGTGCCATCTGTATGCTGGCATAACTATTGTTGTTGGTAAATTCCATTAAGGGCAATGATCCTCCCAACTACCCTTAAAATCAAGGACGTATGCTCGAATCATATCCTCTAAAATCTGTATCGTCCACTCTAATTGGCCACCCATTTGTGGATGAAAAATAGTATTCAACATGAACTATGTGCCTATGACACCCTAAAAGCTCTCCCAAAATTGAGCTGTAAACCGGCGATTCTAATCCGATACTATAGAAAGGGGTACTCCATGCAACTGAACAATCTCTTAAATATATAGCCTACAAAATTCCTCTAGTGTCAAGTTTATCTATACAACCAAAAAATGGGCCAGCTTGGTAAGTGGATCCACTATGACCCAAATCGCTTCATGTCCTCATGTAGATCGTGGCATGTAGGTAAAAAAATCCATCGTGATATACTCCATTTCTACTCCGCTACCTCTAAAGGCTGGAGTACCCTTGCAGGTCTCAGTGCTTAACCTTGAATTGTTGACACTTCAAGAATCAAATCATAAAATCTCCGACGTGTTTTTTTATCCCATTCCAATAGTATTGGCAGCAAAGATCATGATACACCTTTATGTTGTTGGGATGCACCACATAATGAGAGCAATGAACTTCTCCTCCCTTAAATCAGGGGAATGAGGAACAATAACTTTGCCTTTATACCATAGACTACCATCGAAATGGATAGCCCTACCTTCGTCACCCAATCCAGAGTGGATCTTGTCCCTAATGGACACTATCTTGGTATCCTATCTCTGAGCCTAATCACTCAGCTAAGTAGAGATGGGGTGGTAATCAAGCTACCCAGAATGCCCTAAGTCTAATCGTAATAATGCAGTCCAAACTGTCCCATAGTTTCAAGCATCTACCACTCTAGGGAAGCTATGCTAGCTATCAACCACCACATTTGTCTTACTGGGATAGTAGTGCAAACTGAAGTAGTAATTCTCCAAATACTTCATCCATTACAGATGTCTCATATTGAGATCTCGCTAAGTGAAAATGAACTTCAAACTTTTGTGGTCCAAATACACCTCAAATTTTTCTCCATAAAGATAGTGGCACCATGTCTTCAATAGTCTTCAATGCAAAGACTATACCTTCAGCCTCTCCCGATCCATTACTTCCTCAAACCTTTCTGTGTCAACAAATACACCCGTAGTAGACACAATGTGGCCCACAAATTGGACTTCCTTTAGCCAAAACTCACACTCACTAAATTTGACATATAATTAGTGATCTCTCAAGGCTTCTAAAAAAAATCCTCAAGTGATGTTCTTGTTCTTCCTCTTTCTTGGAGTACATAAGAATGTCGTCTAGGAAAAGCACGAAAAATTGATCAAGATAGGATTTGAATAACCTATGCATGAGATCATGAATGGGATTGGAGCATTTGTCAAATCAAATGGCATAACTATGAACTCAAAGTGGTTGTATTGAGTCCAAAATTCCATTTTAGGAATGTCGACTTTTCGTACCTTCAACTGATGGTACCCTGATTAACCTTAATTAGTATATAAATCAGAATAGTTAAATAAGTCAAATTAGTAAAATAAAATAACCAAAAACTATTATTTAGAGTCAATTAGGGTTTGTGTGGTAATTAGAGATTTATGTGTGTTATGTTTAAAATTTTTAGGGTTTGATGCTGAATTACCAGAGAATGCAAGGAGCAATGTATAAAAGCTTGAAACAACAAAGGCTAAATTGTAATTTCAATAAGTAATGAGTCAGCATGCATGCAAGTTGAAATTCCAGCAAGATCCTACCATCCGGACGGTGGTGATGGCATCCGAACGGTCCCCATTGGCGGCTAAAGTTGATCCTGAATCCTTCTGCTTCCTCCTCCTCTATATAAAGCATGCAAGCCTCCATTTCAAAGGAGGCCAAACACCAAGAGCTCCAGAGAGAAATCCAAGAGAGAAAAAGAGAAAGAGAAGAGAGAAAAGAAAAAGAAAAAGAAAAAATTGCAACTCGATCCGGTCCATCATACACTTCAGTCCAAACTCTGTACTTCTACATTTCTGTTGTATCTTTCTATTCGGATAGTTGAACTGTCGTTACCTTTTTGTCTTAATTGGTAATAAGGTGATTGTGTTTCAGTTTTTCCTTGTGAAAGAAGTTTTAGAATTTATATTTTAATTTCAGTTGTAATGAAATCTAGTCATACTCCTTGCTTGTCTGCAGCAATGGGTCGTGAGTAGTTACTTATATCCTCTAATGAGAGGTAAATATATGTACAATATTGGTAAAATTCTAGAAATACTGATGCTTTATATATTTATATATCTATGTATTATATGTTTCATGTATGATACAATGATGTACGTAACTTCGGTGATGTGCCTGGAATTATGTCATCAGTGCATCATCAACCTGCCAGTAAAACAACCACGGCATTCCTATCAGTATGGTTTATTCTCCATCGGAATGCTGAGAATGTTAACTGATGCATGGTATAAAACCTATATGATCCTCATAAATGACTTGTCCTTCTGGGTTATTAGGGTTGTTTAACTACTATTTGAAACTATCAGATTAATAACCTAAGTGATCCTCATGAATGACTTGTCCTTCTGAATTACTAAGATTGTTTAACTGGTATAAATAATAATATTCTCAGTCGAATATCTACGGCTTTCCTATCGGTATGGTTTATCCTCCACCGGAACTNGAATTACCAGAGAATGCAAGGAGCAATGTATAAAAGCTTGAAACAACAAAGGCTAAATTGTAATTTCAATAAGTAATGAGTCAGCATGCATGCAAGTTGAAATTCCAGCAAGATCCTACCATCCGGACGGTGGTGATGGCATCCGAACGGTCCCCATTGGCGGCTAAAGTTGATCCTGAATCCTTCTGCTTCCTCCTCCTCTATATAAAGCATGCAAGCCTCCATTTCAAAGGAGGCCAAACACCAAGAGCTCCAGAGAGAAATCCAAGAGAGAAAACGAGAAAGAGAAGAGAGAAAAGAAAAAGAAAAAGAAAAAATTGCAACTCGNAACATGGAAGTTAATTGATATAAGGTAGCATTTTCAGTACTAGACCAATGTAAAGCATATGGAATCCTTAAACTGAAGGATACTTATTATTATTGTCTTAATCTATTTGCACATAAACGTTTACTTAGACTAGTTATCAATCTAAGCTCACATCACAAGCTATCACATACTGTCCTATTCGAATTAATAACTTAACTATTTTTATTNTAGTTATCAATCTAAGCTCACATCACAAGCTATCACATGCTGTCCTATTCGAATTAATAACTTAACTATTTTTATGNAACTCTGTACTTCTACATTTCTGTTGTATCTTTCTATTCGGATAGTTGAACTGTCGTTACCTTTTTGTCTTAATTGGTAATAAGGTGATTGTGTTTCAGTTTTTCCTTGTGAAAGAAGTTTTAGAATTTATATTTTAATTTCAGTTGTAATGAAATCTAGTCATACTCCTTGCTTGTCTGCAGCAATGGATCGTGTGTAGTTACTTATATCCTCTAGTGAGAGGTAAATATANCATCTACACAAGAATCATTTGAATTAAGTATGGCTAGAAACGTACCTAGAGAAGAACAACCTAGAGAACAAGAAGTAGTTCAAAATATTCAACCATTAAGAGAATATTTACATCCAACCCGAACTAATGTCCTATCATGTTTTGCTTTTCCAATAGATGCTCCAAATCTTAATATTAAGCTAGGAACAATCCAATGATTACCACAGTTCCATGGTCTAGAAATTGAAAACCCTTATGTTCATATGAAAGAATTTGAAGAAGTCTGTGAAACATTGCAAGATAATTCTGAAATGGTTAGACTAAAACTATTTCCTTTTTCTTTAAAAGATAAAGCAAAATAGTGGCTTAGCTCTTTGAGAGCTAATTCAATCACAAATTGGCAAGCTTTACAAGTTGAGTTCTTTAAAAAAAAAATTCTTGTACATTGCACAAATACATTAAGACGTCAAATAATGAATTTTTCTGTAAAAGAAGGTGAAACTTTTTATCAATGTTGGGAAAGATTTAAAGATCTTCTCCAAGCTTGTCCACATCATGCATTTGAAAACTAGACTTTAGTTGATTTTTTCTCTGATGCTCTTCCACTTGCAATGCAACAATTTGTTGAAATGATGGCGCAAGGAGAATTCATGAGTAAAAATCCTGAAGAAGCATTTCAATTTTTTGATACTATTTCTGAAAGTTCCCAAATGTGGGACTCAACTTCTTCAAGTATAGTGGAAACAAAGTCATCTACATCCGAAAGAGGAAAATATGTGTTAAAAGAAGATGATGATTTAAGAGTTAAAATGACAAGTTTATCTCAAAAACTGAAAGCCTTAGAGATGAAAAAAATAAAACAAGTATCTATTGTTTCAACTACTGATCAAATATGTGAAATTTGTGCAATGTCAAGATATCCTGCAATAGAGTGTCCAACTATATCTGCATTTAAAGAAGTGTTAATTAAACAATCTAAGGATGTTCTAACTTATAATAATAAGCCCTATCTGAATCCATATTCTAAAACTTATAACCTAGGATGAAGAAATCATCCAAATTTTAGTTGAAAAATTACACAACCTACAAATCAAACACAAGATCCATCGCAAGCACAAAACTATCCACCATATCAACCCCAACAAAAAACAACTCTGGAAGATACTATGAATCAATTTATNTATATCAACCCCCACAAAAAAGAACTCTGGAAGATACTATGAATCAATTTATTCAAAGTCAAATGAATTTTAACACTCAAACAACTCAAGCTTTGAATGATTTTAAAGCTCAAACTTCTCAGAGTATTGAAGATATTAAGAGTCATCTAGTTAAGTTGACTCAGTCTCTCAATATGCCAAAAAAGAAAAAATTTCCATCTTAGCCAAAACCGCCACAAAATCAAGCGAATTCTGTGTCATTTGAACCTTCCCCAAGTCAAGTACAAGCAATCACAACGTTAAGAAGTGGCAAGGTAATTGATAAAACTATTAAACCTAAAATCTCTAAGAAAATACGTAAGTCAATTCCTGTTAATGAACCACTTGAGCCTGACCTTCAATTGAAAAACAATCCNGTAAGTCAATTCCTGTTAATGAACCACTTGAGCCTGAACCTTCAATTGAAAAACAATCCAGAGTACAAAATGAAAAAGATCAATCATGTCCTATTCCGTTACCTTTTCCTCAAAGGGTTAGGAAACCTACATTTGAAAAAGATCAATATGAAATTTTTGAGCTATTCAAACAAGTCAAAATTAACATTCCTTTATTAGATGTTATTAAACGAGTTCCACCTTATGCTAAGTTTTTAAAAGATCTTTGCACAATAAAAAGAAGAACAAATGTACCAAAGAAAGCATTCCTAACTGATGAAGCTCTTCAATTAGCAAACCGATCAATAAAAACTCCATGAGGAATTATGGAAGATGCTATCATACAAGTTGATCAATTCTACTTCCCAACAGATTTTATCGTTATAGATACCCAACCAATTTTTCATGCACCTGCATATATCCGAGTTATTCTAGGTTGACCATTCCTAGCTACATCAAATGCGTTGATTAATTGTTGAAATGGAATCATGAAACTTTCATTTGGAAATATGACCTTGGAATTTAATGTTTTCAATAGTGCTAAACAACCTAGAGAAAAAGATGAAGTGCATGAAATAAATTGTGTTGAGACATTAACCCAAAAGTTTTTTGACAAGGTTTTTCTGGAAAAAGATTTATACACAGTAAAATCTGTATTTGAAAATGAATCATAAAATATAGAAAATCTAAAACGTGAAAATCTGTTATCTAAACCTGAAAATTCCAATGTTAAAATCTTTAAGCCAGATTTAAAACCACTTCCACCAATATGAAATATGTTTTTTCTGGAAAAAAAAGAAATTCATCTCGTAATCATATCATCAAATTTATCTGAAAATCAAGAAAAAGAATTAACAAAAGTAATGAAAAATTATCAAAGTGTTTTTGGATGGACAATTGTAGATATAAGAGGTATAAACCCACTTATATGTTCTCATTGTATATATTTAGAAGAAAATTCTAAACCATCTCATTAAATGCAAAGAAGATTAAATCCACACTTGAAAGAGGTAGTTCGCAATGAAGTACTTAAACTGTTAGATGCAAATATTATCTATCCCATATCTGATAGTAAATGGGTTAGTCCTACATAAGTAGTTCCAAAAAAGTCTGGTGTTACTGTAATACAAAATAAAGGAAATGAATTAGTCCCAATGCGTACAGTCACCAGAAGCTAAATTTACTCACCAGAAAAGATCACTTTTCATTGCCTTTTCTTGATCAAGTCTTAGAAAGAATAGCTGGTCATGCATATTACTATTTTCTTTATGGATATTCTGGGTATAGTCAGATTGAAATTGCGATAGATGATCAAGAAAAAAACTACATTTACATGTCCTTTTGGCACTTTTGCATATAAAAGAATGGCTTTTGGATTATGTAATGCTTCAGCTACCTTTCAACGTTGTATGTTAAGTATATTCAGTGATATGGTAGAACGATATCTAGAACTCTTTATGGACAATTTTTCAGTATATGAGGATTCATTTCATATATGTTTAGAAAATTTGTAAAAAGTACTCATTCGATGTGAAGAAACAAACCTTGTTTTAAATTGAGAAAAATGTCATTTCATGGTTACACAAGGTATTGTTTTAGGCCATATAGTATCTAAAAAAGGAATCAAAGTTAATAAAGCAAAAATTGATCTGATAGCTAATCTGCTTTCACCAAAAATAGTAAAAGATATTCGCTCATTTCTAGGTCATGCAGGATTTTATAGAAGATTTATAAAAAATTTTAGTTATGTAATTTGTTATGTTAGGATATAAAATTTGAATGGTATGAAGCATGTCAACTATNAATTTTAGTTATGTAATTTGTTATGTTAGGATATAAAATTTGAATGGTATGAAGCATATCAACTATCATTTGATAAATTAACNTGTAATTTGTTATGTTAGGATATAAAATTTGAATGGTATGAAGCATGTCAACTATCATTTGATAAATTAACAAACATGTTTATTTCTGCACCTATCATGCAACCTCCTGACTGGTCGTTTCCATTTGAAATAATGTGTGATGCAAGTGATTATGTAGTAGGAGCTGTACTAGGGCAAAGAAAAGAAAAAAAACCTCATGTTATATACTATGCAAGTAAAACTCTAAATGATACGCAAATGAACTATTCAACTACAGAAAAAGAACTTCTTGTTGTCGTATTTGCATTAGATAAATTTCGTTCATATCTGGTTGGATCATCAATTGTTGTATTTACCGATCATATAGCTTTAAAATACTTACTTACTAAGATAGATGCTAAACCACGTCTCCTATGTTGGATATTATTACTACAAGAATTTGATTTAATCATCAAAGATAAAAAAGGCGTAGAAAATGTGGTAGCTGATCACTTGTCAAGATTAAACTATGAAATAAAGGAAGAACCAACTCCGATTAGAGAAACATTTTCAGACGAATAATTATTAGCAGTCACAGAAGTACCATGGTATGCAGATATAGCNGAATTTGATTTAATCATCAAAGATAAAAAAGGCGTAGAAAATGTGGTAGCTGATCACTTGTCAAGATTAAACTATGAAATAAAGGAAGAACCAACTCCGATTAGAGAAACATTTTCAGACAAATAATTATTAGCAGTCACAGAAGTACCATGGTATGCAGATATAGTTAATCATTTAGCTACTGATACTATTCTCTCTAATTATACCTAGTCTGATAGAAGTAAGTTTCTAAGTGAGGTACATAACTTTTTATGGGAAGATCCTTATTTATTTAAATATTGTAATGATCAAATAATAAGGCGTTATGTACCTAATCATGAAATAGGACAGGTAATTCAGTTTTGTCACTCCGAAGCTTGTGGAGGTCATTTTGCTTCAAAGAAAATCGCTACTAAAATTCTACAGTGTGGATTTAATTGGCCAACTCTTTTTTAAGATGTTCATATCTTTTGTTTAAATTGTAACAGATGTCAAAGAATGAAAAATATTTCAAAAAAAATATGATGTCTTTAAACCCTATTTTAATTATCAAAATTTATGATTGTTGGAGCATCAATTTTATGGATCCGTTTCTCCTATCTTTTGGATATCTGTATATTTTAGTTGCAGTTGACTATGTCTCTAAATGGGTGGAGGCAATTTTATGTAAAAAGAATGATCACAGAACAGTGATTAAGTTTTTGAAAGAAAATATTTTGTTCAGATTTAGAATTCTTCGGACCATTATAAGTGACGGTGGATTACATTTTTTTAATAAAATTTTTGAAAATCATATAAAAAAAATACTCAATTTCACATAAAAAAATCTACTCCATACCATCCACAGACAAGTGGACAAGCTGAATTAGCTAATAGGGAGATAAAATATATTTTAGAAAAAAATAGTAAATCCAGATCGTAAAGATTGGTCCTTAAGGTTGACTGATGCACTTTGAACTTACCGTACAACGTATAAAACTATTTTAGAAATGTTTCCTTATCAATTAATATATGGAAAACCAAGTCACTTGCCTGTAAAATTAGAACATCAAGCGTATTGGTCAATCAAAATGATGAGTTTTGATATGAACAAAGTTGGAATAGCTTGTAAACTTCAAATAAATGAATTAGAGGAATTAAGAAATGAAGCTTATGAATATGCAAGGATTGCAAAATCAAGAATAAAAATTTTTCATGATAAAAATATTTTGCAGAAATCTTTTGAACCTTCTCAAAAAGTTCTGTTATATAATGCAAAGGTTCATTTATTTCTTGAAAAATTAAGATCAAGATGGACAGGTCTCTATATTGTCAAATAAGTTTTTGACTATGGAACAATTGAAATTGAAAATTCATTAACTGGAAATATCTTTAAAGTCAATGGTCAAAGACTTAAACCATATTATGATGGATTTACTCAAGATATAACTACTATACAACTTTTTGATCCTATTTATATGCTTTAACTCTTAATAAAATTACCAATGAATTGTAATTTATTTGACAGACTATCTTCTTAATAACAATCAGATATTCCAAGCAGTGAAACAACAACAGATTGTCAGGTTTTACTATCAATGTTAACTATCACTGTTTTTACATTTTCGATAATGTTTAAATTAAGTTGGGGAGGTAAGGGTGTAACTTTTTTATTTATATTTAAGGTATTTATTTTATTTTAAAAAATTAGTTTGTCTTTGTGACTGACAGATGTTAAAAAATCAGATAGAGAGTCTGTGTGAAAAAATAATAATATATATATATATTATGTACAATGGACGAAAAACTATTTTGGTTAAGTTTAATTCTACTGCATCATCTTCTAAAAGATATCCATGCATTGACCATGCAAAAGCCAGAAGATTTAGAAACTTAGAAATTTTTGAAGGTCAATCAAGACCCCTATGCGGAAAAAGTACATTTGCAAAAAACTGACGAGCAGATCGTCTCGGAGGTTGGGTAAGATGTGGTCATTTACAACATTTAAGACAATATAATAAATGTGCGGAACCAATTTTAGGTCAAGCGTTAGATCGTCTCCGCNAACATTTAAGACAATATAATAAATGTGCGGAACCAATTTTAGGTCAAGCGTTAGATCATCTCTGGTGGATTAAGTATGGGTAGAGTAAGGAATATCTTGAGACGTCATCCTATTCTACCCCAATGTTAACAAGATACGTAAGAAATGAAGTTAATCGTGTCACTGGTAATATTGATCCAGGCATTTCTGACTCTGAGTCAGTATGGTCAAAATACAAAATTTTGGTAGAATTGTACATAATTATAAATAAATGTACGTGATTGTACATATTTATAAATAAATATAAATTAAATTAGGAAACTCAATAAATATGAAATAACAAATAAAATAAATAAATTACCCACCAAGTTTTGTAACAAGAAAAAGAGTGGTTAGTAAAAAGTTTTTGTAGAATATAAACTACAGGAATTTAAAACAAACAAGAAACAAATTTCAAAAAATTAGAAAAAAAATCTACAGGGGACAAAAGCAAAATTGAAAGTTTGGACCATCTAGATGGTGGGCTAGCTGTCCAGACGGTGGAGCTTGATATAAAACTGTTCCACCATGGAAACCGATCATTTATGCACTCCCTCAAACTAGAATTTTAAAAAAACCGAAACAATCAAAGAAAAATTACTCAAATCTGCAATATTCAACCGTTTTTTTTATCAAATGTGTTTCGATTATCTTCTTACCCATCACATTTTGAAGGTAAGTACTGATTGGAATCAAGTGAAACGGAGCATCTAAGAAGAAATCAAGAAAAACATGGATTCAAGATGAAGAATGAAAGGATCTTCAAGTTGGGCACAAAGAGATCAACCTGAGCAATCTCAAGCACCTCCACAACAGCCAGGACCGTGAAATATCTTCAACGAGGTGATGTTTGAGAATCTTGAATAATAGACCTGGTATGATGCAAATTTTCTGACTAAAACTATTATTTCTGAAAGGCCAATTATTTACGAAAATTTTGAAAACATAGGCATACGTCAAATTCTTGCTGCTAGAGGATGGTTGCATTACGTTAAATTTATTGCCCCTGCATATGACTATTTAGTTCGTGAATTATATAGTAATGCTGAGATAATTGGGGAAAGGCAATTGCGTGTGTTTGTACGGGGTATTGTTTTTCAAGTTACACCGGCGACTATAGCCAAATTTTTTCAACCCATGCAAAGACAAGAGAACCCAAAATATTCCTACACCGAATTACTNAACTTTAATATTGTAAACCCAAGTGCAGGTTGAGTGAAGTAATATATTTCTCGGAAGACCGAGGTCGAACCCTCAAGGAATTGTAACAAGAAAGTAATCACACAAATACTAAAACAAATTTAAAAGTAAATGATTTGTTTAAAGAATTGTTGAACGGAGAAAATTGATTTTAATAATTAAAACAGTAATAAAAATACTAGAGCATCAGGTACTCCCTCTCAATTCCATACAAGAATGATTAAAGACTCAAATCTTAACTTGAGACAAGAATTATATGTCGGTTGATTCGAGTAACAAATCAAGTAAGAAAATCAAAAGTTATAATCAAAAGATTATTCAGGAACCTGAATAATTATTCAATTATATTATTTTACGAAATAATGATAATTACTTCAAGCATGGAATAACCAGTTATTTACTTGCAGAAAAATTCAAGCAATCGATGTACATGACACAACGAGTCAAGGATTTTTACATAGCAAAAATTTTGCTATAAGATCAGAAGTTAAATTAACAATTGTCATAAATCATTAAACTCAGAATCAATAACATTACCGTACTTCATTGAGAGGTTCTCCCCTAGCCCTAACTTAGCCTTCTAACCAAACATGACGAACTAAAATTAAAAATAAAAAGATGAAAAAAAGAATAATCATAATCTCTAAATGAGAACCCCTATTTATACAAAAAATAAATCCTAATTATAGGTAGAAGATATAAGGCTGGTTTGGAAGGAATTCCTTTCCCAAAAAGAAGTATTGTGAGGTTAAATCCCATGCATAAAATCTTTGGGGCACGAGTACAAAATCTGTCT
Organism: Ilex paraguariensis; assembly: GCA_963454935.2. Classification (NCBI taxonomy): domain Eukaryota; kingdom Viridiplantae; phylum Streptophyta; class Magnoliopsida; order Aquifoliales; family Aquifoliaceae; genus Ilex; species Ilex paraguariensis. The sequence continues at coordinate 1,366,759 of CAUOFW020003169.1, read as the reverse complement.
AGACTTCGATCTTGGATTTCGCATATTTAGAGATTGAATCACGAATATTTCGTGAAGTACACTTTTGTATCCTTGAATTCTTATTTCCAACCTCCAAAATTCAAGTAAATCGGATATCAGAGTCAAAAGTTATGACCACAATACTGAAGCCGTGTCAAATCCTTATCTTCTAGGATACTTTCCTAATCCAACTCTAAATGAGTTTTCTTTCAACTTGGACTTTTATAAGGATTAAATTGCTTCCATATCTTCAAGTCTTCTTATTTCAATCTTGACTCTTCAATCCTTATCAATTATGATTCTTCCTCTAGTGATTGTTTCACTTGCATTATCCATTATTACTTTAAATCAACCAATTTACCTGCAAAATAAACCAAACAACTAGAAAAATTATTAAACAAGAAAATCAAGGAATTTAACACATTTAATCAAAAATAATATACAATTAACCAATTATTAAATATAATTAAATAACAATTTTAATAGTTAATCAGCGAGATTTTCATATTTTAGTTGTGTATTATGTTAATATTTTTGTTTAAACTTATTCTTAAAAGCACAATTAGATTTCTTTATTGTTAAAAATTTTGTGAAATATTACACTATTTGCATATATATTGGAGATGTAAAATATAATGCAGATTTTGAACCAATCTTTCTTGAAGAGATATTCTACATCTACTCAAATACAAATTTTCGATTCAGCGGTAAATTTTCCTTGAATAATCTCGTTAACTTTGTTTTGATTAGCACTTATTAAATTGTATTATTAGCATTATCCTTAAATTTCATGTAGAAATTATAAAGATATATGATTTCTGGAAAATGATCTTAGGCCATGTTTGACTAATTTTGAGTGTTGACCATTTCTTTTACAAAATTATATCTTTAGTCAATCGTGATTGAGCCTAACAGAATACAAATTCTTTTCTTGAAACTTAAGAAACACCCGAGCCAAATAAAAAAAAATTAAACCTACCTTGCTATCTAATTTTCTTGCACCCTCTTTTAAAACAGCAGAATACTGAAAGGTAGAAAAGAACAAAGAAAGACAAAAGAAGGATCTCAGTCAAAGAAAATAAATTAGTAAAAGAAAATAGAAAGAAAGAAAAGAACCAAGAAAGTGAAAAATGGAAAAGAAACATGCAAAATCCTCAAAAATTGAGGTGTGCCACAATACTAAAAGATAGCATTTGAAATCCAATGACGTCGTTTCATAAACCTTAAACCCATGGCCACATTACAACCCTAATAAAGTCCTTTTTGATTCTAAAAATCATATATTTGTATTAATCCTATCAATTCTAAAAAGAAAAATGTTAATAGTATATTTAATATAGTGTTAATATTTTTTCATGAGATTATGTCAAATTCCACTTTATTCAACTAACCCCTCTTTTAATTAACTACATGTAAGATTATTTGCTTTTGTTAACTGTATTCCAACCACATGTAGATTGTGAGAATAGCCACTATAACAAGTGTGTTCTTTTTGCTGAGTGTATTACAGGAAAAGACTAACATCAAAACTACCATGAAAGAGGATAACATTTCTCAAGTAATTTTTGAAAATAAAGAAATCACTACACATACACACAAGTTTTTATAAAAATATATAGATAACATTATAACTAACATGTGTTACTCTTATAGTGATCAGAGAAAGAAGTACCTTGACAAGAGAGACGAAATATTGATTTAATTTTACTTGTGAAAAATATGAAATATGAATTATTAATTCTTAATTACTAAAGTTTGTAGGTAGCTTCACTGAAAACCTTCATGAGACAAAACTCGTCTATTAGGAGTCACCTAAGGGTTTAAAGACTTGTTGCATCTGCTAAATGCAATCGTGAAAAATCTACGAAAATGATTTTACCTCTGTTTGTATTTTATTGTATTGTGTTAATAGTTTTCTAGTTTACTAGGGACTAGTAAAGTTTAAGTTGGGGAGTGTGATTAACCTTAATTAGTATATAAATCAGAATAGTTAAATAAGTCAAATTAGTAAAATAAAATAACCAAAAACTATTAATTAGAGACAATTAGGGTTTGTGCGATAATTAGGGTTTTATGTGTGTTATGTTTAAAATTTTCAGGGTTTGATGCTAAATTACCAGAGAATGTAAGGAGCAATGTATAAAAGCANATCTAGAATTTGGTTGGGGTAGACCGAATAAATATATCAAGCAAGGAGACCTGACTGACAAATACCGCATCCTAAATTTGATAACAGTGAACAATTTGCTGCCCCAAGCCCAANAAACAACAAAGGCTAAAGTGTAATTTCAACAAGTAATGAGTCAGCATGCATGCAAGTTGAAATTCCAGCAAGACCCCACCATCTGGATAGTGATGATGGCATCTGGATGGTCCCCATTGGTGGTTGAAGTTGATCCTGAATCCTCCTGCTTCTCCTCCTCTATATAAAGCATGCAAGCCTCCATTTCAAAGGAGGTNGAATTTGATCATGGACCAAATGTTACTTACAGTAGATCGAAAGAAACCCTCACTTTCATATGCTATGTTAGTTTCTCAACTGTGCAGGGAAAAAAGAGTGATTATTGATCCAATCTGAAAAATAGTGGACCATGTTGTGCCATTAGACAAAAATTCATTGAGAAAAATTCATGGAAGACAACTTGAAGAATAGCCAAAGGTAACCCCACCACCACAAGAGGAGCCATTCCAAGGCCCTGAAGAATTCATTCCACCAGAACANTGAAGAATAGCCAAAGGTACCCCCACCACCACAAGAGGAGCCATTCCAAGGCCCTGAAGAATTCATTCCACCAGAACAACAACAGCCATAAGAGGATCTACCATACATACCAGTAGATGACAGATCTGACCGAAAAATTCTACTAGGATTAGAGACCACAGTCAATCGACTTAGTCAACGTATGAAAGATTATTAACAAAACCAAGCAGAAATCTTCAAGCTACTGAGAGAGCATTTTGGAGGAGGTCCATCTACTTCCTAGAAAAAAAACTGGAGATTCAACTGAAAAACTTTGTTATCTTTCACTCAACTTTTTAATTATGCACTTGAACTTTATTTTTTGTTTTAGACTTATTTTTTTTTGAACTTATTTGTTTTAAACTTGTTTGTTTTGAACTTTTGTGCGTTTTAAACTTCTTTGTTTTGAACTAATGTGTGTTTAAGTTTGTTTATATTAATTTNCTTTGAACTTATTTGTTTTAAACTTCTTTGTTTTGAACTAATGTGTGTTTAAGTTTGTTTATATTAATTTTGAAACTCATGTTGTTAATTTAGGAATTAATAACTCATATGATCCATACCTAAATTAAATTTGTATTCTCATGCCTTGCAAGAATAATCTTAATCTGATCACGCGAGTGCTTCAACTTTAATATTGTAAACCCAAGTGCAGGTTGAGTGAAGTAATATATTTCTCGGAAGACCGAGGTCGAACCCTCAAGGAATTGTAACAAGAAAGTAATCACACAAATACTAAAACAAATTTAAAAGTAAATGATTTGTTTAAAGAATTGTTGAACGGAGAAAATTGATTTTAATAATTAAAACAGTAATAAAAATACTAGAGCATCAGGTACTCCCTCTCAATTCCATACAAGAATGATTAAAGACTCAAATCTTAACTTGAGACAAGAATTATATGTCGGTTGATTCGAGTAACAAATCAAGTAAGAAAATCAAAAGTTATAATCAAAAGATTATTCAGGAACCTGAATAATTATTCAATTATATTATTTTACGAAATAATGATAATTACTTCAAGCATGGAATAACCAGTTATTTACTTGCAGAAAAATTCAAGCAATCGATGTACATGACACAACGAGTCAAGGATTTTTACATAGCAAAAATTTTGCTATAAGATCAGAAGTTAAATTAACAATTGTCATAAATCATTAAACTCAGAATCAATAACATTACCGTACTTCATTGAGAGGTTCTCCCCTAGCCCTAACTTAGCCTTCTAACCAAACATGACGAACTAAAATTAAAAATAAAAAGATGAAAAAAAGAATAATCATAATCTCTAAATGAGAACCCCTATTTATACAAAAAATAAATCCTAATTATAGGTAGAAGATATAAGGCTGGTTTGGAAGGAATTCCTTTCCCAAAAAGAAGTATTGTGAGGTTAAATCCCATGCATAAAATCTTTGGGGCATGAGTACAAAATCTGTCTAGACTTCGATCTTGGATTTCGCATATTAGAGATTGAATCATGAATATTTCGTGAAGTACACTTTTGTATCCTTGAATTCTTATTTTCAACCTCCAAAATTCAAGTAAATCGGATATCAGAGTCAAAAGTTATGACCACAATACTGAAGCCGTGTCAAATCCTTATCTTCTAGGATACTTTCCTAATCCAACTCTAAATGAGTTTTCTTTCAACTTGGACTTTTATAAGGATTAAATTGCTTCCATATCTTCAAGTCTTCTTATTTCAATCTTGACTCTTCAATCCTTATCAATTATGATTCTTCCTCTAGTGATTGTTTCACTTGCATTATCCATTATTACTTTAAATCAACCAATTTACCTGCAAAATAAACCAAACAACTAGAAAAATTATTAAACAAGAAAATCAAGGAATTTAACACATTTAATCAAAAATAATATACAATTAACCAATTATTAAATATAATTAAATAACAATTTTAATAGTTAATCAGCGAGATTTTCATATTTTAGTTGTGTATTATGTTAATATTTTTGTTTAAACTTATTCTTAAAAGCACAATTAGATTTCTTTATTGTTAAAAATTTTGTGAAATATTACACTATTTGCATATATATTGGAGATGTAAAATATAATGCAGATTTTGTTAACTGTATTCCAACCACATGTAAATTGTGAGAATAGCCACTATAACAAGTGTGTTCTTTTTGCTGAGTGTATTACAGGAAAAGACTAACATCAAAACTACCATGAAAGAGGATAACATTTCTCAAGTAATTTTTGAAAATAAAGAAATCACTACACATACACACAAGTTTTTATAAAAATATATAGATAACATTATAACTAACATGTGTTACTCTTATAGTGATCAGAGAAAGAAGTACCTTGACAAGAGAGACGAAATATTGATTTAATTTTACTTGTGAAAAATATGAAATATGAATTATTAATTCTTAATTACTAAAGTTTGTAGGTAGCTTCACTGAAAACCTTCATGAGACAAAACTCGTCTATTAGGAGTCACCTAAGGGTTTAAAGACTTGTTGCATCTGCTAAATGCAATCGTGAAAAATCTACGAAAATGATTTTACCTCTGTTTGTATTTTATTGTATTGTGTTAATAGTTTTCTAGTTTACTAGGGACTAGTAAAGTTTAAGTTGGGGAGTGTGATTAACCTTAATTAGTATATAAATCAGAATAGTTAAATAAGTCAAATTAGTAAAATAAAATAACCAAAAACTATTAATTAGAGACAATTAGGGTTTGTGCGATAATTAGGGTTTTATGTGTGTTATGTTTAAAATTTTCAGGGTTTGATGCTAAATTACCAGAGAATGTAAGGAGCAATGTATAAAAGCATGAAACAACAAAGGCTAAAGTGTAATTTCAACAAGTAATGAGTCAGCATGCATGCAAGTTGAAATTCCAGCAAGACCCCACCATCTGGATAGTGATGATGGCATCTGGATGGTCCCCATTGGTGGTTGAAGTTGATCCTGAATCCTCCTGCTTCTCCTCCTCTATATAAAGCATGCAAGCCTCCATTTCAAAGGAGGTCGAATGATTAACCCTAATTAAGGCATAATTTAATAGGTAAATTGTGTTAGTTGAATAAAGTTAAACTAGTCAAACTAAATCAAATTAGGGTTAGTGTGTGAATAAAGGATAATGCATTAATTGTTCTTCTTTTCAGGGTTTTGTGCGTCAAAGCTACAAACTACTAGGGTGTCAATTATCAAAGCTCAAAACAAAGGGGGACCAAAGAATTCAAGGCCACAAAACAAGACTTTCATGTAATTCAAAGCTTNCAAAGGGGGACCAAAGAATTCAAGGCCACAAAACAAGACTTTCATGTAATTCAAAGCCACCAAACAAGATTTTCACCCTCCCTTGTTGCCTATAAATACCACCCCTTAGGACTTGTAAAACATTCATCTTTTGATAGTGGAAAATCCTCCAAAAGTATTATTGCTCTCCTACTCATTCCTTTTCTTTAAGTATTGCTTTCTTTTATTGTATTATTGCTTTCTTTTACTTCCATTGTTGAGCTTCCTTCTTCCCTTAGAGGAGTGAAACTCTTCTACTTTTCTAGAGTTTACCAAAGCCGTGAAGGGTGGAACGTGATTCACTCATTTTTTTGTCGAAGATCAGCTCCTTGTGTAAAGTGTTTTACCTTGTAACTCTTCTACTTGGAGGGATGTGCATCACTCACTTTTCTAGCTTTACCAAAGCCATGAAGAGTGAGTAGTTTCTCATCTAATCTTTAGTAAGAGGTGAAAGAAATGTATAATTATTCGGAAGTTATATTTGTGCATTTCATTTATATTTAGCTTCAATCTTCATTTTTTTATAATGTCTTCTCATTACATTGTTGTCTTTACTTTAAGCATCNTGTATTCTCATGCCTTGCAAGAATAATCTTAATCTGATCACGCGAGTGCTTCAACTTTAATATTGTAAACCCAAGTGCAGGTTGAGTGAAGTAATATATTTCTCGGAAGACCGAGGTCGAACCCTCAAGGAATTGTAACAAGAAAGTAATCACACAAATACTAAAACAAATTTAAAAGTAAATGATTTGTTTAAAGAATTGTTGAACGGAGAAAATTGATTTTAATAATTAAAACAGTAATAAAAATACTAGAGCATCAGGTACTCCCTCTCAATTCCATACAAGAATGATTAAAGACTCAAATCTTAACTTGAGACAAGAATTATATGTCGGTTGATTCGAGTAACAAATCAAGTAAGAAAATCAAAAGTTATAATCAAAAGATTATTCAGGAACCTGAATAATTATTCAATTATATTATTTTACGAAATAATGATAATTACTTCAAGCATGGAATAACCAGTTATTTACTTGCAGAAAAATTCAAGCAATCGATGTACATGACACAACGAGTCAAGGATTTTTACATAGCAAAAATTTTGCTATAAGATCAGAAGTTAAATTAACAATTGTCATAAATCATTAAACTCAGAATCAATAACATTACCGTACTTCATTGAGAGGTTCTCCCCTAGCCCTAACTTAGCCTTCTAACCAAACATGACGAACTAAAATTAAAAATAAAAAGATGAAAAAAAGAATAATCATAATCTCTAAATGAGAACCCCTATTTATACAAAAAATAAATCCTAATTATAGGTAGAAGATATAAGGCTGGTTTGGAAGGAATTCCTTTCCCAAAAAGAAGTATTGTGAGGTTAAATCCCATGCATAAAATCTTTGGGGCACGAGTACAAAATCTGTCTAGACTTCGATCTTGGATTTCGCATATT